>JAAGNO010014528.1:39713-57720 GCA_033439905.1 Ceryle rudis | reverse complement strand
CTGGCATACAAGCCTTGTTTTACTGCTTGTAATTATGAAAACCATTATTCTTATTTGTGATTGCGAGAAGAAGAAAAGAGAAAAAGTTAATATAAAATTAGTTATGTATTTCAAGCAGGCGTATTTTTTTAATAGGAATGCAGTTACCCCGAGAAGGAAGATCAATTCAGTTAGAGACACAGTTTGAGTTTTTAAAAATCAGGCAGATTTAAACATTTATCTATAATTCCACATAAATCTATTTATATGTCATTCCACATATTCAATGGAAATAAGTGCCAGAACTTGTTAAAGTCAGTCATAACAAGGTGTGATTAGTATACAGAAACGTACTTCAAATGAGCTGCTTTGGCCCCTCAAAAAGAAGAGTATTTGTCCCAGATATCTCTTTACCATAAGACCTATGAATTATTACACTATTGCAACACTTTCAGTACTAAAAATTAGATTTGGCCCATAGAAAAATTTAAAATGTGATACTTTATGAATTTAGGCTCCAATCCTGTAAACATGCATATCAAATCTCATTAAAAGCCATTATGTTGCAGAAAGATTTGTAGAATCAGGTGCTCATGGCTAGATACAATGACACTTTTAGATGTCCAACTATCTGTAAAAAGACCTAATTTAAACATAAAGAACTTCAAACACATGCTTAGCTTTTTTTTTTTTTTTTTTGCCTAATCCTGGAAAAGCCTAACCACTTACAGATACTTAATTCCCAACAGTAAAATCCCATAAACTGAGTCAGTTTGTAAGCATTCCCAGATTCAGGTCATAACATGGAAGCCAATGATAGGGTAAATCCCTCAGAATCCATAAGCACAGGATCCCTGCCATTTTTCATCAAATTCTGATCCAATAGGCACTCTCCAGCTACATATATCAGCTTACTGTCTGCAGAAAGTACAGCCAGATGAGGCAGTGCTTCTGCCCTGCTCCCCTACTAAATCATTCAATCAATTGCTCAAGCACTGTGGCTTGATGGCAAAGGGATTTGAACCTGCATCATCATCCCCAGGCAAGGGCAAATTGCAGCATGGATTATGCTGCAGGTGGCACTCTGAGCCTCCTGTGCAGGCTGAACTACACTTTACAAAGAATAATTAATATAGGGAAGAAAAAGACTAGAAGGATACAGCACTTTGTAATCTAGTATCCAGAATAGTTCTCTGTCCAACAGCAGATCATTTCCAAAGAACTTGTAATACAAAACACACGTTTGATGATCCTTTGGAGAGTTGGTCTCATCAGTGAGCTATAGAGTCGTGCTCTCTCCCTAGCCAACGTATTACAGTGTTCCAAGTGGAGTACTTGTAATCCAAGGGATAGTGAGCAAATTCCTATTTCTCCCATCCAATCTAGTTTACTTCAGTACCCTGCTATTGTGGATATATAGAACTGAGAATTTTTGGAGATTCAGGTTCAGATCTCAGAAAGGAGAAGGAATTAAACCTAAAACTCTTACACAGAGATTTAATACCAAAGTCTTAGATTCAGCATCCTATTTATTTAATAAAAGCCAAGAAGACAGAATCACTAGCACTGTCCCCAACCATATTGATAAAAAATAATAATAATAAAAAAATCTACCGAAATGTATGCATTCTTTCATTAGCAATCTAACACAGCTATGCCTTAAAAAGGTGGTGACATTCAGCTAACAGCTCTCAGTTACAATCCAGCAGATGAGATGTTTCCATCCATGCCACTGATCTTTCCCTAGAGAGCAAGTGATGAATCCTGTCCAAATGGCTGTACTTTTCTTCCTGCTCTGCTAATGGCCAGCTACACAGATTTGGCCATGGCTGGGGGTGGAAGGAAGGTGAGAAGAGGAAAGCCAAGGTATTGCTGTGAGATAAGGGACTTTCTCCAACATTTTTGCACAGACACCTGTCTCTCCACAGCAGGAATGCAACCTTCTGGGATAGACCAGGCAGACAGAGGTGACTGCAGTGGGAAGTCAGTCAGAGATGTCTGCTGCTGCCATAGCATTGCAGGGAGACAGGAGACTGCATTATCTGGTGGCAAAACCTGGCTCTCAGTTAAACCATCTGTAGACATCATTACCTTGGACAATCTCTAAAAGCCCCATACTGTAACATCCAGTGTGGCTATGCTGAAATCCAGTTTTGGCTAGCCTTCACTAGCTAACTGGTGCATTTCTCTTGTAACTATTGCTATTACATGTGCTTAGAATAGAATGAAGTTAACCAACACATACTGGTGTCAGCAGTTTCAAGTTTCTAGTTAATTCTCTCTCATTTGTACGAGATACCTATACTTCTAATCAGCTCTATTCAGGGTAAACCGCAGTATTTTCAGATTGCATAACATCATACAGAAGAAGGAAAATAAAAATGAGGTTGGTGTTGCCCAGGAGGTTTTGTAAGACTGGATATTTTCCAGACAGCTGTAGGCTAAGAGGTGATAGACCATGTTCTAAATTTACGTTACTGCAAGTCTAGAAAAACTTCATCAAAATCAATGGAATCAAACTGGCATATGGGAAAAGAGCTTCAGACCAATCTGTTTTTACAGTTGTTTCAGACTCTTCCATCATCCAAAGCCTTTGGAGCATTAAACTCAATCTGATCTTGAGACTCTTGAGATGCACTAGAGATGCCCTTTGTTTCTTTTATTTGATATTATAAGTGTGAGAACATTAGATTTCAAGATTTCTAAGTGCTGTTCTATCCTTAGACAGGCTGTTCATAAGTCTGTCTTTGATAAAATCCCCAAGTCTGTGAAACAGCTGATAACGCTGCTTTCTTTGACTCTGCTCCCATTGCAGATTTGCAAGAGTCTTACATAGTTTTCCTTCAGCATTAATAAACAGAAATGAAGCCATAGGAAGTTTTTTGTCAGGCAATCCTGTTGCAGAGAAATAAGGTTTGGCAGCATCTTTCAAAGAAATGTTTTGATACGTATGAAGTCAGTAATCCTTGGTAATTTTATAAACTAGCACGATATTTGTATCTCTGAACATTCACCTTTCACTTTCCAATTTCATTTTGATTTTGCCATTTGTATATTTATTATGTTACACAGAGATCCTTCTGACTCAGAGCTGTGGGAAGGAATATCCACAGAAGACAACTGCTGTGTTAAAATAGCCTGAGACAAACTGTGTTCGATCAACCTGGGAGTTAGAAGACCCCATCTGGGGATTTTCAGGAAATATATCCTGGAATACCCAAGGTGAATTGATAAGGAAAAAACAAGATGAGCAGAAAATGGACAGTGCTTTAGCAGAATGGAAAAAAAAACGCACCAGTTGAATAGAAAAAGGAATATGAGGAACTACAGTAGATCTAAAATGAGATTACAGCTGTGTTCTTGCATTATAACAGAGTGAAGAAAAGTATTGTCTTTTCCCTATCCCGATCCTCTTATTCTCCACCCCACTAATAGCCCATTACTTAATCCTCCTGTGAAAAAGGTGACAAATTTGGAAGCAGATTTGCACAAACCCCACAGCCTGATAGTACAAACAGCCTAGCACAGCGAGGCAGAGGAGTCTAGTGGCAAATCTGTAAGCAGTTCTCACTATAGCGTTGGTACTAATAAAGTCAGTGTCTTTCTGCCTCAGTCCCTCAGCTGGGAAAATTGCACTTCCCATGCAGTGCTAATAAATTCAAGTACCTAAATGCATATAATTGCCAAGAGTGGTGGGTTTAATTTCTGCAACTGTGAACCTATTTCTTTCAGTAGTCTCTTTCTGGAAACTTATCATAAATACATGCCAAGTTATAGCCTTATTTTCCGATTAACCCTTCTCTACCAAGGTAGAGATGTCTTTTGACTCCTCTGGCCAAACAAAGTGATCATGTTTGCAAAGTTCCCACAGAGTAGCTAATTACAGGTGCATGTACATGCAGCTAGTAGCTGGTTCTTGCCCAGGGTCTTAGAGATCAACCTAAAAATTTAAAGCAGACCCAGTTTTACATGGATGGAAAAGTAGCTGAGAAGTTTCCGGTAGAAGTAGGAAACACGCTTTCCCTTTTCACATTGCCCATGGAAACAACAGTATTAGTTAATTACCAGAACTGGTACTGAACTAAGCATCTAATGGAACTTAGGCAGTCACTCCTCAGAGATGGTCCTCCTGATCCATAGGAGCAAGAAAGGAAGGAGACTTGCCACCAACCACTCTGGTCACACAACAGCATTTCATTTGGCTCCCCCAGTCTGGAGCAATAACAGCACAGGGACTTCACCATCCTCATTTTCACCTTTCCATTTTACAAGACTGGTAAAAAGTTTGTATGTCTTCCTGTTGGCTGAACAGAAAATAAGGCAGTATTTAAAGAGACTACATTCTTTGTTTTCTTTGTGGCTTTCTGTTTGGTTTTGGGGTTTTCTTGTAGCTGATGCTACAGATGAAGGCTGTTTTATCTACTTATGATTTAACCAGATGAGATAATTCGGTCAAAAAATATTCATTGCTTTTACATTTGCTGACCTGTTCTTTGAACTTTATATATAACAATCTCAGGACTTGCTTACATAGCAAAGTTGGCAGAATTCAAGCTTTGGTATGAATTTCAATCTATTTACTATTTTGCACAAACTCCATCTATTTCAATATAAAGGGATATTATGTTAGCTTGCCTTTGGCCTGCCACTCACTTTGTTTCCAGAGGCTCCTGTGGGGCATCTTCTCTGAATCGACAGCCAGAGAATTACTACAAACAGTTGAAACCTACTCAGTTTTATCCTGGGTTCAGTACCTTATTAGCTGCACTACAGCCATCACCACTGGAGTGAGCCTCTTGGTACAACTGGTTTTCTGCACCAGGTGAAAGGAAGTCAACTGTTCAGGTATTCCCTGAGTGACTTACATCATCTCTTACCCAGAAAGCTCTTGCAGACCACAGAATGCTACCAAAGAGGCAAGATGGGGCCACAGGCCAGTTCAGCTGCCATCTCACTGTGTTGAGGGCTACAGGTGAAGTTCAGGTTCAGACAGCAGCAGCAACAACATTTCATGGGACTCGATAAACCCGAGAAAGCATATGCTCAGCCATACACAACTACCCATTGCAAGACAGGGCCACTGTAATGCAGAGCCTTGTATTTTAGTTTTTTTTCTTCCCAAGTCTTTATCTAGGGTTGTGGAAGTCTCTGTTGCAACTTAAAACTATTCATGCTCCCGCAATAAAATAAAAATTAAATTAACTTCCCCATGCCCCTCCCACCCCCACCTAGCTACAACCTAACAAGCAGTGTTTTGGTTTCCAGATCTTTGCCATCAGTAAATATCCAGCCTATGAAAGCCTCACAGAGGAAGTCATTTATTGAGGCAGTATGAAATATATAACAGCAAATAATAGTCCATAACACTAGGTAGGCACTGGTTTGTGCCTACCCAGAAGATCTGGAGAGCCCATTGATTCTCCCTGTAGCGTAAAGAAATCTCTTCCACATCTGTTGAGGTATGAGTGCAGTATTCCTTCCTGACACATGAGTCAGCAATGAGCCAGTCCAGCCAGACTCTCTATGTTGATGGTGCTGAGACAATCTGCACAGGCACAGATCAAGTACCATACTCAAGTCTGGTGTGTCTGCACTGGCTACTCGTGACTTGCCTGTTCATACACATCCAGTACCATTTGTTATATGCCAGGGTAATTTGGGAAAAACCACCCAGCTGTTGCAAACATACAAAGAAATTCCTGCTTCTTCAGGCTTCCCAATGTAGAGCATTGGATTTCATTTTATATGATGAGACGCCAAATTTTCCACCAGCTGCAGTTCCGTCTGCAAATCTCAGGCACATGGAAATGATACCCCACACCTTCCCACAGCACCCATATCATTTCAGGTGCTCCCATTATTTCTGGGTTTTGTTATAGAGACAGCACCCCTGGGTGAGCACCACCTGAATAGTGCAGCACAGAGGCAAACAGCAGGTACCAAAATATTTACTACAGGATTTTTCAGAAGCACTTGCAGTTGACCTGCGTCTGATTTCTCTTGAAATCTGTGATAAACTTTCCTTGTGGGAACACTTTTTTGGTTTTTTTTTTTTCATTTGATAATAAAATGAAAACATCTCTAAACTCTTTGAGAAATCTATCTTTTTGTGTTTCAAATGTAGGCCTACAGCATTACCTCAAACAGCTGTCAGAACGGAAGGTGCAGCCCCAGTTCCACACAGGACGCGCTGAGTGTTGCCACTTTAGTAACTGAGTTACATATACTTAAGCTTTGACCTTTCAGGCTGATTTAAAGCATAGTGTCACCTCAGGTACATTACAATAAACCAATGTATTGTAAAAAAGGTAAAGCTGCTGTGAGAGGTTTCTCATTAAAGAAATTACAATTTCCTAGAGGGCTACAAGGAAGGAAAATTTGTCTTACCACTTGTCATGGAGGCACCCACAAATCTGACAGCAGCCACTATCCAAACTGGGGTTTATTGCATCCAAAGTTGCCCAGCACTCCTTCTGACAAAAACTAAATTACAAGTTCAGGTGTCTGTTGAGAATTAATGACTAGACAACTAATTCCTAAACCTTAAGGAAAGACAAACCAAAATGGGCACACACTCACTCATCAAGGGGAAACCTCCCACACCAGAGTGCCCAAGATACCACTCACCAAAGGGGGCGATGAGGCTCACTCGATCCACAGAGACTCATTCAATCCATGGAAGTATCATTGGATGTCATGTCCACAGGGATGGTCCAGCTGCCAGGCCTGCTGCTCTGCGAAGAACCAACTCCTCCGGCTCTCAGGTAGGACAGTTGTGTGCTGTGGTCATTCTAATTAGTTGAGGGGGCAAGCCCAGACAAAGCAGACTAAGGGTCTAGACCCTGAGACAACAGTTAATCACCATGAGGTGTGGTTTAACAGCCAAGGCGCCATACTGCTCTGGCACACCCTGGGTTTGCCCTGTTTTCCTCTGTCAGGGAGGCTGCACCTGCCACACCATTACTGCTATCAACTTCTTATTAAGCCAACTGGTAAAGCATTTATGGGGCAACAACAACCTACAATTCTCACAGAGGCTGATACCGTGAGACAGTGTGTTGCATCTCTCATGACCTGGTTATATTTCTCTCCTGGCTGAAAGGCCTCCATTATGCATGTACTCCTTTGCACAAAATGGCAGCCCTGTACCTCCAGAGAGAGCTGAAATCAGAGGTTTTCCTTTCTGTCTCCATGCCCCATTCTTACTCTGGCCAAGAGACTGCTGTGAGCAAAAGCAGCTGCCATTACCTCCATTTTGCAGGAAGAGAGTGAAGCCATGTCCCCCAATGAGACAGCTGCTCCTCTGTGGTGCAGTGAGGTGGGTGGAGCCACCGCACAACAAAGTGACAGCCATCTTGTTAGGAAACATGGCTTCACCACAGAGCAGCAGCCATCTTGTTGCGGGGAACAGCTTCACTGTCCCTGCCCATGTCACTGCACAGGGACTGCAAGGAGCTCTGCACACCCCATGTAAAGCATGTGGGAGACATCAGGAAACCAAGGAAATGGTTGCCACAAAGTGGTTTAAAAGTTAGGTGAGACTGGGGACTCTGCAGCACTGCTAAGAAGCCCACCACCCAAAAGCAGGCGGCCAACTGCTGATTGAAATCATGACTGCAAGCGAGTCCTGATGTCATTTGGTTGATTAGCTCACCACAGCTGCCGGCATATTTAAGTAGCTTTATTTAATCAGTAAAACTTTGCAGGTAGTGTAAATAGCTGTTTCTTGGCCAAATTTAAACCCATCTGCAAAGTCAGATGACTAGTAAATGGGTTACATGCTCCTCCTCACCCCTGGAAGGTGTCCAGCCAGGGCAATCTCCAGTCAGTAGCTGGAGAAAACAGCCACCGGCAAGTTATACATCTGGGCGATGTGAAATAGCAGCACTGATAATGGCTCAATTTTCCTAGCAGTGTAATTTGCAGGGATTTCTGTTTCTGCAGACAAGAGCTGCAGCTCTAACCTGGGGCAAAACATTCCATTTTACTGAGACTGCTTTTCAGCCTGGCGTGGGCAGGGGAGCCTGGCAAGGGAGAAAAATCCAATACAGCAGAAAGCAAAGGAGAACTGAGAAATCCACTGAGGAGCCCAGGTAGAGGCTAAACCAGGGCCAGTGGCAGGAAGAAACATAAAACATAAAATAAACCTTTAACTCACTACATAATCTTGATGGCTGTGGTTTATGTATTTGATTATTATGCTATTAAACTACACTTATTGTAATTATTAGATTATATTCAAGCATTTGTAGGTTTATTTCCATAAGAAGTACTTACAGCATAAGGACAGAAGCACTCCTGCCTCTGTTCTCATATATTACATTTAGATATTTCTATATAGATAGATATGGATGAGATATATATATAGACATAGAACACAAACTATGCCAATAAATTGAGAATGTTTTACCTATTTTCCAGGGTTGGTTTTTTGTTTGTTTCTTTGTTTTTTAAATCCAAACTCCTTATTTTGAAATATGCAATAACTAAAGATTCTTTATATGACTGTGTTAAACTAAGGAAGATCTCTGCTTTAATTTGTTTGGGGTTTTTTTTTCCCAAAAATTGGCAAAATCACCACTTGGTTTATGTTGCAAGTATTTCTGTACAAATACATTACTTTGCAGGACATATAATCCTTTCCTCACAAGTAGCTGTAAAACTCAGCAGTTATGTAACTGCTCTGTGGGTTTTTATTATTCATTACTTATTTTCTGTTTTCATTCCAAAGCCCTGGTAAAGGTGGGGTTTGAAGGAAAGGTAGAAAAAGGGTCAGGTGGGAACAAGTCAAGCCTGAAAAAAAAGTTTAGTGCTGTGAACAGAAAGAAAGTAAATTGGGGGAAATGAGCATTTTATGCTCATTAGCTTTAGACTAAGAAATATTTTTTATCAAAATCAGATAATAGAATAATAGGAGAACTGAAAAACTTTATGACTTAAAAATTAAAAAGAAACTTCCTCTCTGAGTAGCACAGTGCACAACAGCATTCAATTAGTAGAGAGTTAATAGGCTCCAACTGGTGTGTCCTACCAGTTTGGGGATGGATTATAAAAGAAAGGGAAGCGGGGTTATAAAGGATGTATTCCTTTTCTGCTTGCCCTGGTTGCTCTGTGATTTTTAGTTTATGCAGTTCCCTGACTGCCTTGTGGTCATTAAAGCGTTCTCTGAGGGAAAGTCTCCAAAAGAATTTGGTCTGGAAGTATACTTTCTTTCTCTGCAGTAATTCACACAGACTAAGAGCTTCTAAATGCCATGAAATATCTCCTAATGGCTGTTGCTAGAACTAGATAGTGGGCTCCAGTAAATTAAAGGACCTACTATGGAAGTTTATTTGTGCTTACAGCAGCAAAGGCCCTGGCAGCTATATAGGGTGTTCTGATGGGAATTTATTTCCATTGTGGTGGCTTCTTTTGACAATGTGTGCAAATTTAACTGGCTGCAGTTGAAGATTGAAAGTGTAAACCGTACCATTCGCAAGAGCTGTGCTTTACAATACAGACCTAGTACACAACACACACGCGACTATTGGAATTGCAGATTAAAACCGATGGGGCGTACAAACTCTGTGTTTGGCTGGGGCAGAAAGAGGTTAAAAGTCTGACCTGCAGACAAATCTGGTGGTAGCTCTACCTCACAACCGTAGCTTTTGGTATGGGAAAACATTTAAGGCAATTTAAATGTTCCCTCAAACAAAGGATCCAGTTTACTAAATCACAGACTTTCTGACCAAACAGCCTACAGTATTTCTTAGGTTTGCTTTAATTATATTCTTGAGCATAATTTACTCCAAAAGTTTACATGAAATTAGAAAGGGGTCTTCAGATGAACTTTTGCCATAAGGCCATCTAACGATGGCCAAGCATCCAACCATATTCCCAGACTGCAAATACTAACAACAAATTGCAGTCACTTACTGATGTAAAGATTCTTTACAGAATTTCCAGCAGCTTGTCACAGTCTCACATTATCTCAGTTTTACCTGCATTAAGTTTTAGTCTGGCAGTCTTAGTCTAGGTCTCATTATCAATGACATGTTAAATATAGGAGAGGGTAGTCAGACCTGCTCGGGTCTCCAGCTCTGGTTAGAGGGAACATGCTAGCAACTGAACAATTGGTGAAGTAAATCAATAACCTTTTTTTCTGATAATCATTTACATAGTAATGATGACTTGAGAAGTTGCTAAAGCAAAATTTAAATACTTCAATTTTTTTACTGACAATATCAATTTATTAATGAATCTGGCAAAAATATTTTCTTTTTTGGACATTACAAGATTTGGAAAATATGGAGGTTCCTATGGGGTCAGCCTCCTAATCTAGTTTTCAGAAAGACCAATATGACTGACACTAATAAATAAATCAGCCAGTTAAGATGTGACTGGTCATAGGCTCTACTGCTCTATTCTCAAGTCATAAACATCAGTTTCATAATTTACCTTGTTCATTCATCTTCCCATCTGAATGCCAAGAAATATACTCCATGCGAGTCATTTTGTCATAAATACATGAATATACTGAAAATGGTTGATGAGCACAGATACCTGGCAAACATAACTGCTATTTCAGTTCTTCCGCAGTGGTCCTTAACGATGGGGAATAGAAATAATTTTTTTTAAAGATAAAAAATCATTCAGTGCCTACGTTAGTAGTGAAATGTCAAGTTTTATGCCAGCTAAGGATGACTTCACAGGCATTGAAACTACTGATCTCGTAGTTTTATAGTCCAATCCAACAAACGTTGAATGGGGTTGTTGACTAAATCCCATGTTTACATAATTGCTTTCCTGTTTGATTACTAATTGAGCGTACAGGTCAAAGTAAACCAAACTTGAGATCAATCTGCCAACAGACAACACGGGCCACCTGAGCCCATGTAAACTGAACATTCAAATGCCTTTGGGTGCAATTTCTGTCAGTCACTCTAACTGTATCTAATGCTCCTCCTTGCTACAATAGCAAAACCAGTGGTGGTATGCGGAGTTCTATGTACATGTTGCAAAGCATTTGGTAACACATTCTGATCCTAAATAGTATCTTTAGCAATATACTGTTATATTAATAGTTTTTATTCCCAGTCTCTACAAATAAGATTTCAGCTCACCTGTAAAGCTTGAGACTCATACTCTTCCTGTCATATATGATCCCCTCACCACACCTCTTCAACTTGAAATAGAGAGTGAGAGCACATATTTTATAAGGTGCTTCAGTGAAGTAATTAGGACTTTAGGTACAGTTAAAACATTTTAGCTGACTTGTGCTGATAGGCTGGCAGTTAATGGTGAACACAGGACCACGGTTAAATATCTGCTCATGGAGATTTTCTGCCAAGCATCAGCACCTCTCCCTGCCTGATGGCCAAATGCCCCTCTCTTAACACATTCTTATGATAGCTTCACCTAGAAAGGTTTCCACTGAAACATTTCTGTGATCCCAAACCCTTGAGATGTGCTCTGATTTCTCAGGTCAACTTGTGTGAAAAGGACATGAATGAAAAGTCCTCTGTGAGAATATGAAAAAGGCTTCTGCATGCACCAGAACAGACTATCAAATGACCTTTTTAATTAAACTACTGAACTACAGTTCACCTACACAGCATGGTTAATGAGCCCCATTTTGCTTGTCAGCTTGCACTCACGTCAGCCACCAAGAACAAGGGTAAAAACTCTCATTTCAGCAGCAATTTGCAGCTAGATTGTCTTGAACCAGTGGTGAAGGTACACTCAGCACAAAGGCAGCAGAAGCACACAGACACCTCAGACGCCTCAGCTGCAGTAGCATGTTTAGGCTTGGCTGATTTACCCCACTCAAGCATTACTGCCAAGACTCCAATGACTCCTCATTGTTCCAAGTTGCTTTCCTTATCCCAGCTGCAACCTGTCCAACACTTAAATGATTATCAACCAACGGAAAAGTTACACCAAGGGAAGAGGATCATAACATGGTAACATGAAAAGAGATCAATAACAGGATGAGCCCACAGCAGCTTTTTAGCTTGAATTGTTTTGTGGGGAGTCTGAAAAACTTCGTTCTCTTTAGAAAATTGAAAGATGCTGCAGAGGTACTTTACTCATGCTAGGCGTGGATTTGTTTAAATGACTTCAATCAGCCTAAATTATTTCTGGTTCCAATGAGGTCTCTAGCATATGAGTCGGTCAATATATTAGCGGGCAACAGCAGCCGTGAGCTGAAGGAGTCGCGGGGCATGTGGCATTCATGCTGATGGTCCTGGCTGCAAAGGAGAGCTGGTGCAGCTCTCAGGAGCTGCTCTTCCCAGGGCGCTGCACAACACCACCACCAAGTGGTCTCTGCACCACAATACAGGGGAATGTCATCCACCACCTGGAATCCTTTTCAAAATGGGAACAGTGTTGCTAAGATCTCCGAAGATAGAAAAATCCAAGGTCTCTCTAACATGAGATGAAACTGCAGCATAAGAGAGCACCTGTGTTTCACAGTGCCTCTCCTACGGCATATTCCACAACCGTTGTTCTGTCATCAAACATGCCAAGTGAGCTCATTTCTCAGAATATTTGGAAAGAAAGTAAACTACTTGTAGCTAAACTAGCTTTATGCAAAACTTTGTATTTGGTTTACACATATTCTAATTAGACAGATGCTTTCTTAAATTATTGGTCGTTCTCATTTCCCCATTATCTATATCAAATTTCCATCCCAAAAATTAAAGTTAAGAACATTTTAAAAGTGCAGATAATGCAGTCTCAAGGCATTGCAACCTGCTTTTTCACTACTGACCCTTGCATGATTTCCTGCAGAGAATCTTATCAAAGTTTTTTTTCTATAGAAGCCTATTGCTCTTTGTGTTTGAAAAGGATTTGGGTGCACCATTACTGCTGCTTAGTGCTGTGATTTTTGGTAGCTCCATTTTCCTTTTAACTTGGTCTCCTGTGATACTGCTTTTTTGCTCTTTGAAATTTATGGTGCCAAGCCAAGTAATTCATTTCAGAGGAGTGCCAAATAAATTCCCCATGGCGTGCTGAACTGGAATATGTATCAATGTCACTCCCCTTTACAAAACTTCCAAGCCTCTGTCTTCCCACAGGAGTAGAATGCTATAAAAGGATATACGTAGCTGTTCTGCTGGATCACTTCAGAGTCAGTATACATCAGTGAAATGTAGGACTTGATGTGGTCCTACATAGTCTACGTGTTTTCTTGGAAGTTAGCCGAAATCTGTTACTTAGCAGCTCTCAGCAGGTGGGAAAGTTGCCACCATTTTCAGTGTGGGTTACTCATTCCTCCTGATGTTTCACTAATTTGACCTTAACATCCTGCTTCAAATCTGGTTTCAAATCTGAAAACAGATATATAAATGACTTTTGTGTACACCTCTAAGCTTCTTCTTAAATTGCATTTTCCCCTTTCCCTTCAGGGCTCCTTATATATGGACAATTTATAATTTTGTGCAAATTTAAATTGCTTAATAGTAGATCAGATGGTGCAAAAAATTATGGGAAATTCGGTAAGTCCTCACTTAGCCATCCCAGAATTCCATAAGGGTAATGGGTTAGAAGGGATCCTTTTAGCCAGATGATGAACTCAGGAGAGTCCAATACACACCAGATATTTGGATACTTATTTCTGAGTCACTCCAGTGCAGATTTCATACCATTCTTAGACTCCGGTGCTTTTATGATCCCAATTAGACAGTTGTGCCAACTTCAATGCAAGAAAAAAAATGAATTTCTTCTTGTTCCTGTCATCTTCTCTGCTAAAAGCTGGTTTACACTGCGGGAGATTATTACCGTCTGTACTCCATTAGATTTTTCTTCCTTAGATTTAACTATATCAATTCCTTAATGTTCAGTTTCTAAACATCTTTATCTTGTTCTTCTTTGGACTCTCACCATCATGGCATTGTTTTTCTCAAAGTGGGTACCTATAATGGGGAGCTATCAGTGTTTGAGTTCTGCCCTTTATAAGTTATCATTACTGGCATTGCAACATAAAAGTCTGTGTGAGACTGTGAGAATAGTTCCTTCAATATTCTTGATATAATCATTCTAATGTTTGAAGGATTTTGTGTTTGTGTTAAATGAACTGAGAAATACTTTTTCTTAGTTGTGCAAATATATTTAAGTATATAGCAGAAGCACATGACCTGCTTTGTGTTAGGCACTGTATAAAGACAGAACAAAAAGATGATTCCTGCCCCCAAAACTTACAATCTAAATGTGAAAAGGGTAGATACAGATCCCCTATAAGCAGTAAGACAGTAATTGCCAATGGCAAAGACCAGAGTAAACAGAAAACAAAAAAAGAAGGGAATAAGGGTTATGACCTCTGCAAACACGGACTCGATTTAAAAAGTTTTGAATGCTTAATGATACATATTATGTAAGCCTTAAAAAGGTGACCAGATATTTATAGTTGTTCAGCATGCAGCAGGAACAGCAACAGTGTAGTTCTTAAAAACATTCATTTGATGTCAGCATCTGAATGAAATCAGAGCTTTCTTCCATGTAGTCACGAATACACAATTTTTTAAAGATTAAGAGTAATTTTTATAGTTAAAAAAACCCCAGTCACTTAAAAAGTTGGGGGGTTAGGTGTGGTTATTGTAAATTAAGGGAATTAAGGACAGCAGTACTGCAGTTGCATAATTATTATGATATTATGATATCCATCTCTAGACAATGCTATAATTATTATGGTATTAAAAACTGGACAGGCCCTTTTTTTGCCAGTTTAGAGGATAAAATCAAAATTAAATTAACCAAAAAGATTTTATGATTGTGCACACTTCTCCAGCATTGGATCAGGTCCTACCTTCCTACTTTCCCCCAAGCTACATGTAAAATTTCAGCTTCCCAATAACTGCATCCATCTGTGTCCAGTTCAAACACAGCCAAGAACAGACATGGTGCTTTTCAGCCCACGCCATGTTCTGAGTAGCAGTGTTTACTATTTCAAAGAAATCACCTCTCAGCTGAAAAGAAGAATCTATTCCAAATGCAATGTGCTTCAAAGGCAAACTTCTTAGGCCAACACTCATTTCCCAAAAGTTACCGTCAGCTGTGTGACCAATTCATGACATGTTTCAGTTTAAATACGACGGTGTAAGGCCACGTGTCTAAAGAGATGCATTTTAGAAAGTAGGTTTGATTTCAAGCAGGCATTTAATAAGGGAAGGAAGAAGGGAAAAAAAAAAAAAAAAAAAAAAAAAAGAATAGTAGGCATTTAGGCACTACATAAAAAAAAAAACATGTAAGTTTGAAAGAATTAATGACAAGATGCATTTCTAGGCGTGCCATAGATTCTGAGGTACAATGAAATGTGCCTAAATCTGATCTGTCCCTGGGAACCTGACATCACATTTTCAGGACAACACCTGTTAGCTTCCTTTGGGAAGCCTTTTCAACACTCCCTGCTATGTATCTGTAATTAAACTATTTTTAACGTCTTCTTTTCTTTTTGGTGATAAGGAATACCATAATGATGTAACCCATCTGCCTCTCTAGAGTCTAGAGACAGTCTGAGTATTGTCTAGAGTATCGTCTGATAAGAAGTTTACTTATACTTTTGCGTGCCTGTCTTAAGCAAAATCTCAAGTAAAATAGGCAGGAATACAATCTGAGTTCCACATGGGCATTCCATGCATTGCTTAAGCAAAGAAGAAAGACCGATTAAGAAATTATATCTGCAAAGTCAGAATGACCCCAAAAATTACAATCATTCTCTAAAAGCTGTCATTACATTTGACTGAAAACAACAGGACACTTGCCAGATGAGATCTTTTAACCTTTTAAATCTTAAAATATGGCTTTTCCTTGCACATGAACCTTTCCTGCTCTTATTGTAGCCAAATTGCCTTTATTCATAACTCAGTTAATATTCTGCGTGATGCCTTTTGTATGAATATCAAAGATTTGGATTTCTTTTTCTGGCTGGGGGAGGAGGGGTCCTGCAAGGGACTATTTATGAATCCTGAATGGCAAGAAGCTCTGTTATCAGTGTAGCCGTACGGAATGTAGCCCTTACTCACATTTTCTAGCTGGCAGTCTCTGAAGACCTTGATTCATGTATATCAGGGGATACACCATCAGATAAGACTTTGATAAATAAGAACTGTAAGGCTTTATCCTTATAGACATCTATTAATGACCTGCCTATTATCATGCTACCCTGGAGTCCTTGTAAGCACAAGATCAACATTTCCACGGGCCCTTATGAGCAGCAAGGTACCACTGATTACAGGTAGTTCATTAAGCCACAGCATCCCAGCTTCTCAGCCAGCAGCCTGTGACTGCTCTTAAGGCAGCCTGAGGGTTCTGTTTGTTCAACATGGTGCTGCGGTAGTATCGAAGAGTTAGCACAGATTACCTGGTTCACCTTTACTTACATAAAGTGTTACTGGTTTAATTCGGCAGTGTTTAGAGCGCGCTTTTGAGCGCGCAAGGTGATGTTTAATGGAAGAAAGTAAAGGCGTGATTGCAAGGTATTGTAATAAGTGTAGTTTTAACACCTATGCTCAAGATGGCAGCACGAAAACAGAAAAGAAGTGTTTTGGTAGCGACTTCCCAGAGCTACAAAGTGCCATTAGACTGAGCTATGTTGCAATGTTCACGTCAGGTATCACTATGAAGGTATTTTATTGTGTTTTACCATACAGAAGTCACGAATGCGTAATAGGCTGTAAACTAAGATAAACCAGAACCTTTACAGTGAATCACTGACCAACATTAGGAAATATTAATAGTGTGTGAAGATACAATCCGTCTGGAGCTAAAAAAAATTTATTATGAATTTCCCCAAAGAAATTCCTGCATAAAACAGTATTTCCACACAAGTAGAAACTGGGATATCTTAACTTTTCATGTCCTTGAAACAATATTAGACTAACAACTCCTCCAGACCCCATTTATATCATTAAATCTTCACATCAGCATATTTTCACTGACTGCAAAGTAAAACAATATGTGAAAGAGGGAGAAAGACGTCTGGTATTACAGGTTATGCTAAATCATCTTTTAGCCCTTCTGTATCATAAGAGGCTTTTCTGCTATGTTTAGAGAAGAGTATGGACAGCCAATAGTTTTAAGAAATGAAAAAACCTGGCTCAAATTCTGCTACGAGTTCCTGAGACATGACTGGAAGAAGCAGTTGAATCATCACCTTGGCTGTTAATGTGGCTGGAAAATACCGTGATGGAGTGAATCACCACCATCCTGTAAATTCTCTTTCTTACCGTAAACAATACAGTGCTGGGAAAAATACTGTAGCACCAGTGTTACAATTCTTTTGTAATTGTGGTTTGGGAAGTGACGCTACTAACAAACAGCAAGAGAGTTCATTCTGTTTGAATCTCTGTAGCTGGAATAAGCTTTTATACAGAAATTCTCTTGAGAGCTAGACACTGGTGTCAGAGCCAAGATTTCCCAAAGACGGATTTGCCTGTATGTTATTTGCCTGCACGTTATCTGTTAGGTGGTTAGTGCATGTGAGAATGGACTTTTCACCTTAAGAAATGGGTGGCTGCTGACTTGGTCAAAGGGAGGGCTCTTAGAAAGGAAGTAGCTGGATCAGTTTGCTGTGTTCCTGAAGACAGTGTGATAGTTTTGGAGGGATTTTCATAGGAATTTCAAGTTTAAAACTGTCCCAAATTTGACAATGTTGGATATATCAAGTAAGTAGACAAGTCATCGTTGGAAAATGCCTAGACTCTGGATCAGACTGTTTCTGCTTTCCCTGAAATGGGAAAACTATCTATACCACCAGCACCCCCCAACATCTGCCATTATTTAACAGTGGGGATATAGTATGGTAATCTCCACTCCCTGTTAATAGAAGTTACGGGAAAGAGAAGGAGATGATTGTAGATTTATTTTGGTTTCTTAGTCCTCGTCTGCAGCAGCACTTCCAAAGAGTCACATGTAGCCATCTGGTTGCCATCTGGATCTTATCAAATAGCATGAGACATTTCCAGGTAGTTATCTGAGCATCCTCAGCTTGTGTGTAAGAGTACCTGAGAGAAAAATGCATACTCTATCATGGAGGCCATGCGTACAG
>JAAGNO010014528.1:18130-39613 GCA_033439905.1 Ceryle rudis | reverse complement strand
ATCTGAGCATCCTCAGCTTGTGTGTAAGAGTACCTGAGAGAAAAATGCATACTCTATCATGGAGGCCATGCGTACAGGGCATATAACCCTCTCTGGTTCTTCATCTAATACTTTCCTTTACAGATGTAAAGGAAAATAAAAATCTGCAGCATCTTTTTGTAGCATGCCTTGATTGCAGCTGCTGGTCATTCTGCCCTTCCATTCTTCTTATCTCTTGCTGGAAGCACTACTAAAGGGCCCTGAATATAGCAATACAACACTAATCCTCTAATCCCCTGAACGGTTCTGCTGAGACTCTACCACATGCAAACAAAACCAAAAGAAAACAAAACAAAAAGAGCAATTAATTAAATAAATTGGATGTCATGGCTTTGATACCTCCTGTCCTTTCTCCACATAATATTTGGGAATTGCCTGCAAGGCATTCCACTGCTATTAAGCTGCTATTTGAGAGAGAGTATAATGGACTGATTCTTCCAGTTGCATAAACTGGTGTGGTTCCGTTTAAGTTCATAAACTTCCATATTGCACCCAGTTGAGGATTTAGACCAAGGCCTACTATGACTTCCAGTTGTTTTCCTGGCAAAATAGTATGTTACTCTCCCTTCCTGAGACCAAGCTGAGAGTGCCTGGAGAAATGGGCCAGTACACTAATTTGGTTTTGCAGTTCATCTTCGTTCATGACATTTTTTGCAGTCATATTACTCCTCTGAGGAGTTTCACAATCCTAGGCTTGTATTTGTCTTGAGCCGTAGAAAGTATAATTCTTGGGAGGAAAGAATATTTCTATCCCTACACACAAAAAGTCAACAAGTTGTCTGGGCTAGAGTTAGTCAAACTGATACAGATGAAAAAAAAAACCAAAACCAAACCAGCTAGCAATATCATTTGAGGTCATTTTAGGTTTAGCTGAAGATAAGAAGTTGAATATATGCCAGAACGCTTCAGAAGAGTTCTGAAAGGAACAGGGAATTCTCTGTCCTGATTTTCAGTTTGGATTAGAACCAAAAATACCAAAATGTTTCAAGAAAGCTTATCTATCCACACATAATATTTAAGGTTGAAACTGAAGATAATTAATGGCCTTCCATATGAGAGGCAAATAGGAGACATGCTGATGGGACAGCCATCAAAAAATCAGAGAAGAGTTCTGCTCTGAAAAAGAAATCAGTTCTGAAGTATATGGAGATTTCTTTCCTCCTCCCTTGCCAAAGGCAATGCAGATTGCGGGGACACTATAAAGGGAGGGGATTAGGGAACTGGGACATAAAAGGAATTAAAATAGTGGTCTGTAGGAGAGCACCCAGTGCTGTTTTGGCATCTGTCATAGTGAAAAAAATGATAAGGTAGTAAGATCTCTGGAATTTGCCAATAGGGTAGGTGACACTGGTATGCAAAGTAATTTCTCCTTTATGAAAAAGTAATTGCATGTTTGTTTACTTAAGACAAACAGTAATCATTACAATCTAACCAAAGCTTCAGTTTCCAGTGAAAAGACTGTAAAAAATTAAATAAAATTGTATGGAAACTGGAACTTTAAATTTACTAGTTTAAAGGAAATAAAAATAAACAAACCCTGTGCTAAAAAAAAACCCACAGTCCAACACTCTCAAACTGCCTCATTGATTTATGAAAGATTATTCAATTTAAAGAAGTCCCTCTTTCACAGTTTTAAAAATGTTGTTTGAGTTAGAACATTCTAGAATATTTTTTCTTTTTATTCACTCACTGTCGTTTGTCCCTTTCAGGTAACATGCTTAGAGCTCTCAGTTATGTTTCCTTGGAATATTCCCAGCTTCCTAAATCACAACTTCCTTTCATGAGTAGGATTGAGACATTGCAACTAATGGTGTTAAGAGAGCTTCCTGCTTTTGACTGATCACAGCTGAAAAATAGCTAACTGCCGAGTCTCAGTGAGCTGACAGCATTGACCCAGACAAAAGCATATAAAAGCATGAAGTGAGAAGCATGGAGGCTAGACTAGAAGAATTTATTTTTTTTTAAGCTAGAAACTTGTAACAAAAGACAGTAATGGTGGCTAAGCCTTCGGCAAATCAAATCTTAAGATTTGCTGAGACAATCAGGATTACTGGATGTTTCAGGGTCTACATTGTCCCTGAGTGGAAACTTCACAGATTCTGTTAACACATGAAATATCATTTGGCAGAATTCGTGAGAGAAGATCAGAGTGCTGGAACATAGGTAGCGATCAGCACAAAATGTAAGTGTGAGTTTGAGTATTTGTGGGAAGAATGCCAGAAGCACAAAAACCCTTCAGATTCTCAAATATACATGGGCAAAATCTGAAGAACAGACATAAATGAAGGGGGTAATATGGGACCAGAGGGAGATGAGGCCAGAGCAAGATGGACTGAGAGACTGTTTTTCTCCATGAGAAAATGAATAGAAAAAGCAAGATGGCAGTGAAGAAAAGAATAACTGTTTTCACTGGGGGGAGGGAAGAGACCAGGCCAAGGAAAATAGAAATATAAATCATTTTCAAGATGTTGAGAAGAAGGAAACATGATGCTCAGACAGGAGGGAGAGAATAAAGGACTGAAGACTCTTAACAGCATAGTGAAGAGGCAGGTTTTTATTACCTAATACTGCCTAAAAAAATTGTAGACCTGTCATTTGAGCAGATCCAGTAGAAAAAGTATTGCTTGTCAAGATGCATTTAGTAAGAATATAAATTAGATACGAATTTAAGGTTGAAGAGACTTCTGATAAGAGCCGGAAGAAAGAAATTATTTTCTTTCAGTCTGGGACAAGGGACACAAGTGTCCCATTAGGTGAGTCTTCTGGTTGAAGAATACATTCAGTAGCTCAGAAATGTATGATAGTCACTGAAGTTTTCCCAGTCCTTAGGAAAAAAAGGCTGAAGCGTGGCAATATCAGGAAGCAAAAGGATAACCTAAGATAGCAAGTGCTATGGGAAAGACTGGAAGGAAGAAGAGTCCACAAGGAATGCAGAAGTGTACAGACAGAGAGGAGAGTAAAATTATGTCATCAAACAGAAAAAAAGTAGGGGTAAAGTGACAATGAAGCTGAGTAAGACCTCACAGATCATGAGAAAATTTTAAAAACCAGGCTTTCTGAGCCACATACGGGAAAAACTCAGGGGAGGAAGTAAAAAAAAATTAAAAAAAAAAAGAAAAAGAAGCTATTAAACAATGACAGTCTCAGTTTCTCTGAAAACTACATGAAGTGTCCTCTTCTGAGTTTTCATTAAGGACAGTAGCTCAGAATGCAAAGTGAAAGGATTAACGGCTTTCAGGAGTTAAAGAAAAGCAAAGTCCAGGGGCCTTTTTCTAAAAACTTAATTAGTGATGCAGAATTGGGAGCCATGTGCAATACAGAGAAGCATCATGCTATCACGCAGTATCAGATGACCTTGACTGTCATAACAGTAGTCATATAACAGTAAATGCTTCAAAATGCTGCATCACAGAGCAAAACCCAAAAATCTTAGTCATAAATGGGAAGAACTTTGTGTCTGGGTGGAAACAACTTGGGATGTCTAGCTAATCAGCTGAAGGCTCTGAATTGGTAACATAGAGAGGACCAGACAGAACAGGAAATTATTTCCATTTCAATAAATAGAAAAGTCTTCAGGTCGTCATATAAATTCATGACTTTAAGTAGTGTACAGCACTGATCAACTGTGGTTCAGAATGAGAACCTTATAGTGTAAGATAAAATCTACCACGTTGGTGCAGAGCTTAGAAATAGAGTTACCAATAGGGCTAAGAGAAGGGGCTTGTATTGGGCAGTATGTATGTGTGCACATGTGTGTTGGTCAGCTAACTTTAGGAAGGCTGGTGAGGGACAAAATAAATGACACATATATTTTTATATAGCATTTGAATTGAATTACATTATGCAACTACCCAAAAGCACCAGCGTGAATGTAACCTTTCAAATTCCCTTCTGATTTTTTGTTTCTAATAAAAATGTGAGTTAGTTTTAAGTGGATTTCAATGGCATTTACAGAACTGACACTGCAGCCTTCCAGTTCTTTTAAGTTAGCGAATTTTCAAAGTGTGGAAGCATTCTGATGCTTATGATAGGAACCCTGAAGGACTACAAGGCAACAGTGCATATAAAAAAACCAAAAGCGAAATAGTTTTAAACTCTGCTTATTGTAGCACCACCATAACCTAAGCTCATTCAACCAAAATACTCGCTGTCGTTCATCACTGCGATGTAGTTTCCCTTATGCTGAGTCCAGTTATTTTTTCACACTATACCTTCAAGATTAATTTTAATTCACATATCCAGTCTATCAACTTCACTCTCAAAATTATGAGCTCTCTTGATATCTTCAGACAGCTTTTTATCCAATATCTCTAGATACCAAAGCATGACTATATAGGGACATGGACTCTCTTGATGACAGATTGAAGGCTGAAAGTCTTGATGCAAGGGATTCTAAAAACTACCTCCATCTTCATGCCAGATCAACACGTAAAACAGATTCCTTTTGCTTAGCTTTCTGACCACAAATAGAAGAAAAAAATGTATAAACTTAAAAATCAGAGCAGCTGTTAGGTTAATATTTTTGAGACATCTGGATACAGCTGTGAAAATGTCAATTAATTAAAACTCTAAATTACCTCTTAGTGCTGTAAGAATCTCAATTTGTTTAGTTCTAGAAGAATCCTGACCTATTTTTGCACAGGTTTGTCTTCAAATCCCCGTGTAATATCATTAGTCAAAACAAATCACTGGTTAAAGGTTTCAATCACTGTCTTATTGAAAATAATGTATTTCATTCCAGTGAAGTTGGTAGGCTTCAGCAGATGCTTAAAAGTTCCAGTTTAGCCAGGAAAAAAAAAAAAAAGATGTTCAGATTTTCAAAGCTAAGAAGTTCCTGCACTGTACTGTTTTCTCTTCTGTTGGCGTAAGCCGAGCTCTTGTAATTGCCCTCTTCATTAAAGCCATTGCTCAGGCACTGTTATGTTCTTGTTGCTGTGCTTTCTCTTCCTCTTTGTACTACAAAGATGGCATCTCTCCAAGCTGTGGATCAGGATGATACTTAGGAGGAGAGCTCAGAGGGGTTTTTTTGGAGTATTTGCTGTGGAACTCTTAGGTTTCTCACTTTTCCAGTCTGACCTTCATTTTGTACTTGAAGATGTGTAATGATGAACCTCTGCACAGGATGAAAGAAAGGCTGCTTACTGTTGTTAGCATTTGCTTGACTGGCAACAGATGTTCATGACAGAGATAATTTTTTTTAAGCGTTTGCTGGTCTAATGTACACGGGAAAGAGATGATTAATATTCTGATCGGATACCATGCTTTCCATGAATCCATTTTTCTCACTGTTCACGGGAGCCAGTCACCACACATCTTCACAACAGGTTATCAATTTAACAGTATCTTCCATTCAAATAATTTCTAAATCAAGAATAATCCAGGGAAGCATTACTAGAATCAACATCTGATCTCTTTTAATTCTTTGTCCATGCCCAATGTCAGTTTAAGTTATATTCTATTCAGCAACAAGAAACAGAAAAGTGACTTGTGATTTTTCATTCTCAAGGACACAGCAGTTCCACTGAGAGTGATCTTTCCTCTCTCCTCCCTGTAGAAATCCCTGCACCTGTGCTGGAAGTCTTTGAGGTCTCGGCTAATGAAGTAGAAGCTATTTATAACTCTTCAAATCTCCAACAGTTTTTGATGAAAACCAGTCAGTCCTGAAAGCATCTGTGCCACACAAATAGTTTTTCAGACTGGAACTTTAGACCAGCTCAGCTCAGAGAAGACAATCTCTCCTTTCTGCCTTTTCCTCCTCATGTCAGATGTCATCTACCAGGAGAGGGTTTCATGTTTTCACTTAAAAAAGGAAGGAATCTGAACCATAGTGTCAACTGAAAACTTAGTAATAAATGCATCAAGTTACTCTTGATCAGGTTTCCGTGGCCTAACAACTTACGCTCAGCTGGCACCCAGAGAGTGTCTGCCTACACTGAGAACTGTGTGAAGTCATACAGCTTCAGTTGCGTTCACAGCTACCGCAGCTCAGTTCATCACAGTAAGCTGTTGAAACATAGCAATTTGACTGGAAGCCGAAGTGCTAAATTTTTATACTTCTCTTTATTTAGGGAATCATTAATGAGGGACAAGGTTTTAGGATATTTGGGCTGAATAGTGTAAGTACGAATGTGTGATACTTTGGCCCACACTCTCCGTCAAAGTATAGATCATCAGAGTTGTGAATATTCCTTTGTGGGCATACTCATCTCTCTTTCCTTGTTAGACATCAATAATTTCAGCCACGTAAATTGACTAAATGACTCTACAATCAAAAGTAATATCTTCTAGCTGTGGACTGAAGACATTTGACTGATAGTGGGGAAGAAGTTAGATTGTTGCTATCAAAATTCCCTGAAGAGGCCAGATCCGGGCAGACTAGACCTGATCAATTATCCCATGGAAATGCTTGCTCTGGGTGAGGGAGAGAGAAGGGAAGCAAGGAGGAAGAGCTAGATTCCAGAATGAGACACCCTCTTGGGTAATGCTCCAACAGCTAGTAGGATTCTGGTGTGTCTCTTAAAGGAATATTCCTGGGAATTCTATCTTATTTTATAAAATTGCTTGCTCCAAAATAGGAAAAGAATATGGGATAATTTCCTGATCCTCCATCTGGGACATTTTACTAAGGAATTTTCATCAATTTAAGTTAACGGAAAACAAAACCAAAAAGAGATCTTTGCAATTTCTCTGACTGTATGCACTGCTCTACAGAAACATGCTGTTGTCCTGTTCTTTCCTCCAAATAATATACTCCATGTATTCACCTCAGCAGCTCTGCTCACAGCACACTGTGGCACCAGCCTGTTACAGCACTGCAGAAGGACTGAAAGGGTCTATTATAAAGGGCATAAACCTCAAGAGACTCAGCCCTACTGTCACTGAGTCTTTGACTTCCAATGAGGGAGAAAGGACTACTGTGTGGGCATGAAAATGGACAGCCAGAAACAGCCACCTGCTAGGGAGAGAGAGAATATACTCATCACAGATGATGTGGCAGCAGCTATGCTGCTGTGTATATGCCTCGCATACAGTGGCAATGGGCAGTCTATGACCCCTGAAATAAATCTGTCTCGTATTCCCTGACTGAAGAGAAGACAGAAGGCTGAGAAGTAAGAAGCTTATTTTAGCTGACTGGGTTACTAGAACGCAGACGTAATTGACAGTTTTGCTGGTGTAGCAAACTTAAATTTATTTGGCTTATACTAACAGAAAAAGAACAGAGAGAAATAAAAACTGAGAGGTAGCCAGGCAGACTCTATCTCAAGACAAGCTGAAATGATTTATGCTAATTTATATGGTGGCTCTAGCAGTTAGCATTAAATAAAGACTTTGTTCTGTACCTCTGTTACCAGTTAAGCCTGTAAAACCTTTCAGTCACAGAAGCAGGGTCTGGGATCATCCTAGAACATGCAACCTGGGAAGCATTAATAGGAGCCACCCTGATGGCTCTGCACAGGACCAGGCCTGCTTGGACTATTCACTTGGTACTTGTGTACTCCAGTGTTTCTGACTTGGGGAGGCTTCATAACTCAGACACAGCACCACATCAAATTTGCTGTGAGCACTGTCAGGGTACTGACGGGGTTCATTCTGACAAACCCACACAAAATCTGAGGCTGTAAGGTTTTGCAAAACCACCTTTGGTCCAGTCGTATCAGCTCTGAATGGGAGCTAAGATGTCAAAATGGACCGAAGCCACTCGGACAGGAATTGGCATTCCATGGAAGGAATAAGAGAGATACCCACACCACGTCTGCCATGTACCCATGTTGACTTTACATGAGTTATTGGTGTGGGGTCTGTACCACATGAAGGCTGATGAAATGCTTCAACTGTGCTTTTAACTGTGAGTTAATCCAAGCCAAACCCAAGCAGATGTGCAGAGCCAGCTCCATCATCTTGCATCTACAACGTAGTTAATCTGCAACCTGGACAAACAGCTCATGGATAATGGAGAGTGAAGCGCACAATATATCAGCATTCTCTTGGTACATTTGAGTAGTGACACATCATTTATTTCCCCCAGACTATGCGTACAAAGCTGAAAACAGAATGTTCAACTTTCACAGAGAAATGGGTCAGAATTTTCCTTTTTTTTTTTTTTTTGATAAATATGCTGCTGCCTATACATACTAAAGCAGTTAATTAAATCTCTGGTTTAAGTAGAATCCTTATGTGCCGTAGAACTGATTTTTTGACTCTGTTTCATTACTAACCTTAGCTCAGAATATAATGTGAGCAAGAGGACAAATCAATTATAAGAGTTTGGGTACTTGGCTAAAAGCTGGAAAACACTTAGCATTAGTTTCTAGGCTCAAGCTGTAAGAGTTCCACCCACCTACTTTAAGACCTTTGAGTATAGCCAACTCTGTATGATCAGGAAGAGTCTTAGAACTACTAGCTTCAGCTTCCTTCTCAAGCCTTATCTTAACTGACTCACCTTGCATTGACTTACTCTTTTATCTCATTTTCAGGGACTTCATAACTTCCCTCACCAGCATTATCTTTTAGCATTGACACTTTAAAGCTCTCTACAGGTTTGTAATTCCCAGAGCCTTCTTATTGGGACTGTTGATTCAGCTCAGCTGTGCCCTAAAACACATTTGCCCCTGACAGAGTTGTAATCTGGTTCTTCTGCAGCTGATCATCTTAATCCAATCACCTCTGCTTTAGGAGAAGGGATAGGTAACCGAGTCCCCTTAGAACGAACACTCTGTAGGTATCTCTGTCATGGGGATAGAAGGGGTTTAGTAAACCTAAGTTCCTGTGCCTAATATTTCATGTTGCTCAGAAACCTTATCTAGCTCTTGGAATCTTATCTGGGTGTTCTGAAACATTATTCTACTGACAAGTTATTTGGATAGAGGTAGAAATTATGCTGTTTAAATATATTCTTAAGTGCCAGATGCATAAGAATGTTTCAGGACCTAACCTCCCACCGATTTCAACAGATCCAGTGTCAGCTTCCTACTTAGAAAATTAGTCACCTATATATTGTGCAGATAGATTCTAAGGGTCATGTCTTCCTTCTGTCCTCAGGAGATTGCCACACCTAAAAGTGAGATGACTTAAAAACACAAGCCAGCCATGCCAGCACAATCTTATTTTATAATTCTTGGTGTGTCTTTCATTTTTCACTGTCTACCTTCTTTAAAAGTGAGGAGAACATATTTGCTCATTCTAGTATAAAAATAATAAATAGAGAAGAAATGGTGTAAATCAAATTAAAAAGAAACCAAAACAGTAAACTGCAAAAATCTTATGCAGTATGCCAAGACAATTTTCTCTAGGAAGATGAGGATTTAAATGGGAAGAGTTATTATATTTTTTAAAAAATATTACTAGAGACTGATAGTTTTTAACAGCATCTAGGGGGAAGAAAAACAAACAAAACAAATACCTCTTTCTGCTGATTCAGCACTGCTGTCACATAAAACTATCTCTTATGATGGAAATCAGACTTCAAAAGGTAGAACAATTCATAAGAAAAGAGTAAACAGTGGCACCATATCAAAATTAAAAATCCATACTATGAGTCAGGTTTTTGTAACTGTGGACATCACAGTTTTTCAGTTCAGAGAAGTGGCTAGATAAATACATCCCTACTGGTAAAGAAACTGACCTGAGTAAAATTAGTTGATCTTGAGAAGACTATTTACCTACAAGAGAAAAATGATCCACATCTTGTTTGCACTAGAGAACATCCTACACTAGTCTTGATACTACTCATATACATTGCCATTCAGATTACAAGGTGTCCAAAGAAGCTCAACAAAATTGCTGAAGGGTCTAGAGCACAAGTCTTATGAGGAGCAGCTGCAGGACCTGGGGTGGTTTATTCTGGAGAAAAGGAGGCTCAGGGGAGACACTGTCACTCTCTAGTAGCAAGGCTGGTGACGATCTCTTTTCACAAGAAACAAGCGGTGGAATGAGAGGAAATGGCCTCCAGGAGGTGCCAGAGGAGGTTTAGATTGGATATTAGAAAAAAAAAAATCCACAGAAAGACTTATAAAGTCCTGGAACAGGCTGTTCAGGGAAGCGCTTGTGTCACCCTCCCTGGAAGTATTTAAAAGATGTGCTGATGTGGTGTTTAGGGAAGTGGTTTAGTGGTGGACTTGCAAGTATTAGGTTAGCAGTTGAACTCAGTGATCTTAATGGTCTTTTCCAACCCAAAGGATTCTATAATGCCAGAAATACTTTTGCTAAAAAATACATCAAGATAAAAAATAAGAGTTTGTTCTAAGAACTTAGATAGTCTAGGGTTTAAAGGGGTAAGGCTAATAGCACTTTAAGCCTAATTACATTGCTTTAGTACTAATCCCATATTTCCTCCTTACTTAGAGGACTCTCCATCTTTGTCTTCCTGTCAACACTCCCTCTGATCTGAAAACATCTCCATGTTACTAACTAGCTGTTAATGCTTCAAGCTAAAGAGTTTGCCCAATTACAGTCTTGAAACTAATGTCTTCCAGTTTCCTATTACAAACTAATGAACAGAGTCATGTTCATTCTTTGTTCTTCCATTTACCTGGAAGACCTTCGTTCGTTCTGGTTTTTTCTCTGTCTCGTTATTCTGTGGTGGGATGTTCTGCCATTTTCTTTCAGTTTAGTTTGCACAAAAACTAAAATTGAACCCAAACTGTGTGAAAAAAAAAACTTTTTATTCAGACACTAGTTATAAGTATGTAACAGAACCTGGGCTTCTTCAAACCACCCCTAAACTTCCCGTCTCCAAAGCTAAGCAAGTCAAAGTTCCTAATATTACCTCTTTACTCCCAGACATAATCAACACTGAGCAACTAAAGGACCATTTGGGATTTGGAGCTGTCACCACCTTACTAGCTTAACATACTGAAAGCAATTACTCAGCTTGAGGAGTGCCTTGTGCTGTTTGGATGCTAGCTTCAGGATTCTGATGCTTAAACAGACTCACATCATGCCATCTGAGATGCCCTAAGATAACAGAGATGTCTGCATCATTGGACCAGATGTTAGTTTCTGGTAGTTTCTGAGAAATGCACTTAAGTTTTCACTACCTGCATTCTTCTTCAATTTCATTTCATTTCTGTGACATCTGTTTGAAAACACATTTTGTGTGTTTCAGTTTCATATGGAGGAGATAGTATTGTCTGTATCCTGAGCACAAATACAGGCTGGGTGGTGAGTGAATTGAAAGCAGCCTGACAAGAGAAGGACTTGGGGGTACTGGTGGATGAGAAACCGAATATGAGCCAGCAATGTGTATTCACAGCCTAGAAAGCCAATTGCATCCTGGGCTACATCAGGAGAAGTGTGGCCAGAAGGGTAAGGGACTCGATCGTCCTGGACCATTGTGCTCTCATGAGACCCCACCTGCAGTGCTGTGTTCAGCCCTGCAGCCCCCAGCATAAGGAAGACATGGCATGGCCCTGCTTGAGCGGGTCCGGAGGAGGGCCCTGTGAGGACAGGTTGAGAGAGCTGGGGTTGTTCAGCCTGGAGAAAAAAAGGCTCAGGGAATACCTTATAGTGGCCTTCTAGTATTTATAAGGGGCCTACAGAAAAGATGGGTGGGACTCTTTAGCAGGGAGTATAGTGACAGGACAAGGGGGAATAGTTTTGAATGGAAAGAGGGTAGATTTAGTTTAGGTATTAGGAGAAATTCTTTACAGTGAGGGTGGTGAGGCACTGGAACAGGTTGCCCAGAGAGGTTGTGGATGCCCCGTCCCCAGAAACATTCAAGATCAGGTTGGATTGGGCTTTGAGCAACCTAATCTAGTGGAAGATGTCCCTGCCCATGGCAGAGGGGTTGGATTATCCTTAAGGTCCCTTCAACCCAAACCATTCTATGATTCTATTTCTGTGAGGATTCAGAGCTAACCTCCTTTGCCTGAATTAATCAGGTCATTAAGGATATAAAGTGCATTAAAGGCTGCTATTGCCAAAGAAAAAAACTACCCTACCTTGCATTTCTATTTTTTCCACTCCACTGGAATTTGTGGCATGCAGATTTGGATGGAAACTAAGGTAAAACTCTTTCATTTTTTTCCAGAGAGCTTCCAGTGTGATGAAGGTAGCCTATCTAAAGGTCCCTTTGTTTTCAGTTTCATTAAAAATGGTTTTGTCTCCTTGAACCATGCGAATGGTGAAGAAAACAAGTCATTTTTCCATTTCAAAAATTCTGTAATTGAACACACCATTGCAACAACAGAAGGCAGAACATTTCAATCTGGCTTGTGGCTAGCCCTTGCTGAAAGAGCATCCTCGAGCGTGTCTGTGAATATTGGCTTTATATCTGATTAGGTTACAAGCTTCTGATGGTACTGTTTTATTAAGTCAAACTCTAGTTCAGTGCAGAGTTGTTAGTATGCTATGGAATGGTGCACAGGCATAGATGGTTAACCCAGCTACATTGTGACAAATGGAGTAAAAATGTCTACGAAATGGGTCACGGGAGCACAATCAATAAACTGATATTTTTTCTTTTATTTTTCACTCCCAGGGTCCTGTTCTGCAAATGCATTAAATTCCTAACTGCCTGACAGAGGATGGTATCAATCTGTGCGTTAGTGCTTATTGATTAGCTTTGCTAGGATATGTGCTGCCAGCTATAATAAGCAAGAACATTTTGAGTGAAATTGATCACATCAGTCCTAAAAGTTAGAACATTTTTGTGGGAAGTCCTCATAAAACCATCTGATTTAAAACTTTTTGGTTTTGAAATCAATATCCACAGGCCACTGCTGGAAGAGATTGTTTCTAATGGTTTATCCTTTTAAGCTGTTACTATGTACATGGTACAAGTGAATTTGAGGCCATGTTGACCATACTCATATTGTTATCTTTCTACAAAGCCTAAGATTTATCCACGTTACCAAATAGTTTAGCGTGCTAGAAGCAAATTAGTTCGTCAAAGCAGTTAATGCAGCGGCCATCACATCTACATGCTGCAAGGCTGTGGGTACTGCAGGCTAGATTTAGGATGGTCACCAAGACCAAATGTTCCAAACACACATGCGAGTCAAAGCTGTCCAGAGCCGTTCATCAGTTTCAACCTTTGTATTCCCACTGAAGTTTGGAGTACATTGGATACAGATCTCAAATAGACTTTCTCAGAACCATAGAATAGTTTTGTCCAAAAGTGACCTAGTTGACACGCACCAGCATAGCTCTACAAACTAAACCAATGCACACAGTGAGTGAGTGTGATCAGGGGTTTCCCTTCCCAAGTGTTGTACTGCTGCAAACTAAAATGTTCATATAAATGTAGAAACCTAACCTTTACTCTCTGCTTCATTTTTTTAATATCATAAACATAAAAAAGAACAGAGAAAGGAAGGTATATAATACTACCCTACTAAGGGGAGGGATCGGAAGAGACCTGTGAATGAGACTTCTTTCACAAAGGAGTGAAAACTCCCCATCTTCCCCCACTGGAACCACACAAAGAGCCTAAATGTTTGCCCAGACTTATCAAGCTGTCACCATATACCTACAAAACATGAAGCAGCTCTTGCTCTACGCCACATATCACTGCATCGTGAACAGTAAGCATTGTTTTGGTATTGCTGCCTATATTATAAATGCACAAAAAGGGAAAGAGAGGATGGCAGCTGCTGTATGATTAAATATAGGAAAATTACATTTGGGAAAGGTTTGATGAGAGAGCACACTATCAGTGGAGGAAAAAAATAATGTCTGAATGCTCTATCACTAAATGCAAATACAAGTCAGCAGCACACAGCAAACCAGAAACCAAGTAATGAATAGGCATTGGAAAATATGCCAGGTTACAAAGACATTACAGATTTCAAAATGAAACAGCAAACAAGTGAAGGCTAATTAAAATTATATGATGGCATCATCACTTGGATATTGCAAACTGTAAGCAGAATTATAAATTCAGGCCAAGGTTCTTGAGCCATTCAATGGACTCTGGGAAAACATGGTGAATTTCTTGTGTTCCTCTCTAAGAAAGGGTGTACCATTCAGTTGGTAGTAAATTGGATTATGGCCTAAGGTTCATCAGAGTGTAAGCAGGGTGAGTGAGTATTTTTTCTTAGAGGTACAAATAAATTGTCTGAATGTGGTTATACATCAGCCAGAGTACTCCAGGCAAGGGGAAATCAGCAGTTCTCTGGTGGGCCTACCAACAGGAGTGCCTTGCTTGGAGTGTCACAGGCCATGGCTGCCCTGATCAGTGCTCTTTGAAACAGTCGACATCAAGGAGACAAGAATCCCAGGGAAAAGTGTAACAGAGAGTATAGAAAGCCCCACTGAGATAAATGAATTAATGAACATATTGACACTATATGGGAACAAGCAAATCATACAGTGGACACAAAGAAAACAAAAAATATCTCCTGGCAATATATTGCAGCATTCTTGTAGCAAGTTCTATATGAAGGCTGAGACACCTTCTGGACATGTTTTATCTGGAAATAAATAAAAACATTTCACCAGCCACACTACAATCTCATACCTCTCATTCCATTATGAGAAAAAAAACCACACAAGAACAATAGAGTGAAAAAATAATGAGCTATTGCTGCTAAACTTGGCTAAACTGCATATTTACAAATACTAAAGCATTGCTCTCGTGTGCCTTCAGCTAAATTAAAAATTACCTTCCTTCTCTGTACTGTTGATACCAAAGCCAAGAATTACAGGAGAAGTGAAGGGGTGCTTTCCTTCTTGCATAGCATTGAGTAGTTCTAGATGTTTAGGAGCATAATGTGGGATCAGTTTACAAAGAAAGACTATCAGTTTCACCAGTAATAGGGACGGCTAGGATTCATGGCAATCCAAATGGGTGCACAACATTCCAGTGTATTAACATGGAGACTGCTTTGAGGCAGCTGCAGGAGGTGGCAATGACACCCTATGTTATGATCAGCAACACCAGGGAAATAAATAGAAGCCTTCCCAGTAAAACTGCAATTGACTGCAGTTCTTGGGACACTTGTGAAGAGATTCAGCTTATCTAACTTCAGGCATTTCTAGAATGCATACACTTGACCTATTTTGGATATCTATATAAGGATGAGATGAATCATGCTTTGGAAGTGTCTGTTTCTCATCACTGACTTTAAAAGAGCCTGGACAAGTGGCTCAGAGGATTAGCTTAGATGAATCCCACTCTGCTGCCCTTCCAGGCACTCTGACCTGATGTGAAGGGTAAAAGCAACGCGGCAGGTGCTTGTGCTTGCAAAAACACAGGAAGACCTAAACAGCCGTACATATTTCAGCTTCAGCACAAAGTCTGAGAGCAAATTAAGCAAGAAAAATCAACAAATGCCTGTAGCTACTATGTTTTTTTTCAGAGAGGCCAGAGAATAAACACTATCAGTCTTCCATGAATGCGGACGTTATAGAGATATCCAATGCATCCTAAAAAGCAGAGTTTCAGATAATAGATCCCAGAGACTACTATTTATCAAGAGATAAAGATTTATCAAGAAATGGAAATACTACCACACTGTAACTGCATCATGGCCAGTTAAGTGGCAAAAGCAAGCCAATGATTAAAATTGCTAAGGCTGAACTAAAGAGTGCTGCAAAGGAGGAAAAGAATGGGAAGCTGTGTTTGGGAGGACAACATCTGCATTCCTGCACCGGTCTTCTGGTGATCCAGTCAGCGCAGATGCATGTTTGATGTCAAGCAATACACTCACCTTAGTGCCTGTTGTGTCAGCTATTTGAATGAATGTTAATTAGTACAGATAGCAGTGGTGAAAAGTGTAACATACGTACTAACACCAAATACAACTAGCAACTATACTTCAACTGGTTCAGCCTACTTGCTTTGAATAAATTGTGTGCTCAGAAGCAAGCTACATGTTTTGAACAATGATGAACACAAGGTAGTAGATGGGCATGCATGACAGCCACAGAAACATTCATTCACAAGGATCATAAGCCATAAAGATCTATGAAACTTTCATTCCACTAAAATTCGATCAACAGGATGCAAAAGGAGCACTGAATGCTGAGTGGCTGATACTGAATGGAGTCTAACATCAAGCTGTCTGCAATGTATACACAAGACTTACTGTGTAATAGAAAGCCTGTAAAAAAACCTCTCCCCAAACCAGAGGCAAGATGCCTTACCACTTTGATTCTTCTTCCTTGTCACTTTTAGCTGCAGTAGGCTGAGAGGTGACCTCTCTTACAGCTGGAGCAGTAACTTCTTCAGCTGCCACAGCATAATCCACTAGGCATTGTGAATCAGATATTTTAACTGCTGCTGTTCACAGCCAGTGAATTACCTTAAACTGCCATTGATTTTTATGTTACATAACTAAACCAGACGTGAACTGTAGTAGCTAATGAGAAAGATACCCATCCTCATCATGGCCTCATAGCACCCATTCTGCCCCTTCTGGCAAACCATAAAGGAATGGGTGGACATCTAGGTGAACAGCCTCTTCAAACACTGCATCTAAAATCCAGGGAGGATTCTGAATTAGAGCTCCTTGGCTGCCAAACAGCTTGATAAAATATGAAAGTTACTGTTACATCTAAAACGGTATTGTTTTTATGAGGTGTAATAGAATATTAACTATGATATTTCTGCTTAATTTTGTTATCTCAAGAAGCACAACAAAAGAGACATTATACCTGGCAACTTCTCAAGGCATGATTATGTTGTTACTCAAGATGCTGCCAAGTGGCCAAGAGGATTACTTACTGAGAATATGGAGTTCTCAAAACTTAAGAAAGCTACCTCCAACTCTCACATACAAATCCAGGAAACAGAGTATCATGGTCTCAGGACTCTTGAATTATATCTGACCTCTAACAAGCACTTGATCCAAAGTGTTAAACCACAGAGTTTTATCTAAAGGAAAAGGAAAATGTAATAAACACTTGCTTGGGAACACTGGGTAATAAATCAGGAGTCAGTGAGCCTAGAGGGCCTAATGTGGAAAACAGGAACACATAGCTGTGTGGATGCAACTGTATCACATTACTCAGATCTCCTGTGTTCATGGAGCTACAGTCCCTGCAAGATTTACCTGGTCTTCTTGGTGGCCTGTATCTGGATACCTGCAAGGCATCCTGCCAGTAATGTGACCTAGCCTCTCACCAGTGCCTATAAGCAGATGGGCAACTGTCACAGTCCCTTCCCCACTCCTCCCTACAAGGTAGCATCAGAGAAGTCCACATGGGGGTGAGACCCTAAAAAACACTCACACCAGAGGAGTTCATATGTCATCTGAAGTGACTGACAGGTCTGGTACCAGGCAGGAAGGGTCTAACCTCTCTGGGTTAGGCTGCTGTTGAGTGTCTAATTTGTTTGCTACTCCTGCCCACTGACTCCTCTTCTTGGCATCCTCTGGGCACTGCCTACCCTTACCACTCCATTCACTGCCCACCACCTGCAGCTTGTAAACCTTTATGGCATGAAAGCATGAAGAAGTTTACGGTATCTCTTCACGCACTAATGTGCTCTTGCATGTTAGGGACCTGTTGAACTATCTTCCCTCTGTTTTTTCTGTAACACCCTAGTTACATGCACACATTTTATACTCCCTGGCTTGGAGACCTTGTGCAACCAGCTGCTTTCATGGGCTTCCAGTTGCCCACTACCTTGAGTTCAACAGTTCAATGAGTTGCCCACTACCTTGAGTTCAATGCTGAGGTCTGATCATGACATTCTTCTACTTAATGCTCTTCACATTTATGTGAAGGGCTTCTTCCCAGTCTGACACAGTTTGCTCATCCCAGTTTTTTTAGCTTACAACACCTTGCAGAGGGATCTCTCTCCTCTGGAAATTTTCAGGTCATTCTTTTACTCATTCACCAGCAGATGTTAACACCACACTCCCTGCTTTTCAAGGGCATCACTTCACCGACCTTACAGTTCACGGACAGAAACTAATTCCATGCAAATATACCAGCTAGGTCTAAGAGTACCTATATGTGGAGAAAATAAGACCAAACAGCCCAGGAGGGGCTTATTTCTTTTCTCCTTTTACATAAACACGGACCAATGGAGCCTCGATGGTTTATCCAGATTTGCTGCGGTGACTGACCGTCACATCAACAATCTATAGCTCCAAAGTGGGACTACACTTTTGAAGGATTACCTTAGAGCTGACCATGTTTACCAATGAGACCTTTAATGGTCAACATGCTGCAAAAAATCTTTCTATTATTCCTGGTATATTGTGAGAAAACGTAGTATACTCAATACTTCCTTGACATAATAATTTTTTTGCTTTCATTGTGTTCAGTCGCAACACTCTTCATGATTAAAGATGTCTGTTAATTAACAATAAAAAAGTGCCCTTAATGGTGTCAGGTTTTACACCTGTCTAAGTCTGATGGTTGTAGCTATAGGCACCTTATTCACCAATCAGTCATCTCAGAGGGAAATTCAGATCATAAATTGACTCCATGGTCCTCTGCCTGTCCCTATTTTCCTTCACTGAGTAGATAAGGTACAAAGAGATCTTGTTTCGTTCCAAGCCCTATGCCAGGAGGGATGAATCCAGAATGAATCAAGATAAAGTCCTCACTGGTGCCCTGGACTCCTTATAAAGCATGTGTGCATTGTTACATCTGCTGCACCCATTCAAGCTACAACTACAAACTTCCCTGACCTTGTGAGCTACACACTAAAAATATTACCCAAGTTTCACACCAAACTTTAACAAAGTACATATCAACAGCCATGGAATATATGTCACATATAAGGAATGGTCACAGTTCCCACTTTTCCACTCCAAGATTTACCTTGGTTAGGCATACAAATGAGTCCCTGGACGACCCACTATCTCAGTTTCAGCAGTTCCTTTAACTCATTTGCTTTCTGAGACAGAGAAGTAGATTACACAAATAGAGCCCTTGGTCACGAAATGTATCCCCAGCTTGGAAGTCACACTGGAGCTCTTTGTGAGTCACATGTGGCCCAGGAGGCTGTATGGCCTTGTGCTATTCTGCAAATGCAGCAGCTGTGATTGACATAGAGAAATGAAGTAAAACCACATTTATTATACTTTCTGTTTTTTCCTTTCCCAACTGAGATGGAAGCATCTTTGGCTGCAGCCCAACAGCAGTAAAACTGTTCAACTTCCAACCTCACTGAAAAGTACTGTGAAAATGGTATTAAGTAAATAGTGAATGCCTGAGCTTGTAAGAGGAAACAAAAAGGAGTTCATAGACACATTAGTGACTTTATTGACAACTCTGGGATTTGCAATACACCGACTTCAGGGTCTCAGGAGTGATAAACAGGCAGTCAGAGTGCACTGTTTGAGGATGAAAGAATGAAGAGCATGTCTGGGATGGGAGGACTATTTCATTTCAATAAAATAGGAATCAACTGACCTGCATAGATATGTAAGTGTTATAGCACTAAGAATCAGAAATTGGAATCCAAAGTGGGAATTCAAAATGAGGTTGGACCTGTAAAGAGAGCTAGTAGTTCAAGAAAGATTGGAAGATTTGGCCCTAGATAGTTCTTTAAAGAGTAAATGAGCTTCACCACATCCAAATGAACTGTCAAAACCCCTATGCTAAACAATGTCACATACATATATTCCCTTACTACGTGTCTTCCAGTTTTAAGCCAGGACCCTCACCCCAGTGTTATGACCTTGATCTCTCATACTTGCGTGCAATTCTCAGAATCCCAGCCTTTTTTCTCCTTCTCTCCCCACCTATTACCGTACCTGTTCAACTCCATGCTCCTTACCCTCCCAGTTCTGTCTTGCCCCAGAATTTTACCTGGAAGACCAGCCACGTGGTAACTAGATCATGTGAGCTTTCAACTGCTCCAGGTATCACAGATCAGCTGATGGATGGTGCTGGATAGGCAGGGCAGCAAGGACCTTCAGTAAGTAGATGAGCAACTCATTCCTCACTGGCACAAGCAAGAAAGTATAGCAAAAGCCTCCCTGGCAACATAGAAACAAGAACCAAAACCACAAGAAAGCTGAAGACCACTAAATAGGTATTCTAACCCTCCTGTGGCAAAATGGTTTTAAAGAAGCACTGAAATGTACAGGGAATTGCTTATGAATATTACACAGACGTAGGAAGATTCATGTTTGCATTAGAGAAGAGAGTCCTTAGGGATAAGACCTTTTTTCCTTTCTTCCAGAATTTTACATCTTTAGCTAACACCACTAGAAACTGAGCAATCGAGAGCAAATCTGTTTTATTAGCCAGATGTGAGACTTTCATTCTTGGCAGCTGGCAGCTGAGAACTTGTAAATGTGCATTCACCTACTTAATTTTTAGGCAACATCATTGCCAACTAGTAAATTTGCCCTGACACTCAGTAATTTCTTTTGTCCATCTTCCCACATCTCTACCTCAACAATCATGGCAATTTGTTAATTGTTTTTGTTTTGTTTTTATTTTCTATTCTTTTAACCATCAGGAAGCTGCTTTCAGAAAGCCATCTGCACTTATTCACTGCCAACGCTCAATACGATTTTAATAAGCCTTGTGTGGTTTTGACTTTAACACTTGTTTCCCTGTGCATAAAAGCCTATTTCCTTAGCTGTCACATAGTTTGTCACTTCAATAAAGTTTCCCAGTTGCCTTCTAAGCAGGCCAGTTTTTATTCTTACTTTCTTAAGCAATGAGTTAAATCTGAGGTTAACAGCAACACTGATAGCTATACAAACCAGTCAATGTCTATTGCTTTGAGTATGAGTTTCCCTCTGACTAGAATATTTCAGAATATAAGCATACACCTGTAGAAATACTTACATTTTGAAAAATTACAGCAATCATACTTTCGGGTTCAAAGGCAGCATGTCTGAATGACTTAAGGATTAAATAGTCTCATTTCACAAGGTGGTTTAATGAACTATCATCTCTACCCGAGATTGGAAGGTAAAGCCTGGTACTTTTCTTGCTCTCACAGCATCGCTAGCAGTGATAATTCTTAGCAAAAATAGGGATTTCTGCAGGAGTAGTGATAGATGTTGGGAGGGACTGCTAGGTGTTCTAGTTGCTCTCCTGAGTAGAGGCAATCACAATCTTCATTAATAATAGCAATACTGGAGAAGTAAAAATTAATTAATGCCATCATTTGGATGCTGGTTTTCAGGGAAGACAGAGCTGCTTTAACAGGTTCTAAGCTGCTAGTCTTTCTAGGCTCTTCTGCTGATGGTACAGTTTACCCACATCTCTTGCACCAAGGCTGATGTCTCTCTTGCCCTCAGTGAGGCAGCTCACTCACCCTCCTGGATAGAAGGTAATCCATGGGCAACACAGCTGTGCCCTCTTGGCACTTTGCACTGCCTTGCTGGTATGTGAGATGATCCCAGGGGAGTAGGAGAGACTGTGGCACTGGGAGGAGAGAAGGTGGGAAGGGGATGGGGAAAAAAAAGAAAAGGAGAAAAGAAAAGAAAAGAAAAGAAAAGAAAAGAATAGAAAAGAAAAGAAAAGAAAAGAAAAGAAAAGAAAAGAAAAGAAAAGAAAAGAAAAGAAAAGAAAAGAAAAGAA
>JAAGNO010014528.1:4173-18030 GCA_033439905.1 Ceryle rudis | reverse complement strand
TAGGAAATAGCTGGAAGACCTTGTTAAGCAAATTGCTAGCCAACCTATCTCATTGCAGCTCTAGTGTTTCCTTCCAGCCTCCAAGTTTTTCTTTCACACTGTGCTTAAACTGTAAACTGTTTTGGACAGGGACTATTTATTGTTAAATATACTCAGAAGATAAAATTTTTCAGTGAATAAGTCCTGGAGCTGGAGTCAGGAGACCTGATTTTTATTCCTATCCTGGCCCTTCTTTTCCCCACTTTCAAGACACTAAGCAAATAATTCAACTTTTTTATGCTTCTGATTTCTCCATGACTATATTGCCTAATTAAATCTGAGCTCTCCCAGACAGAGACTGGAACAACGAAAACATGATCCTTGATTATTAGCATCTAACCAAGGTGCTAATAAATACACAGTACTTGTAAATAGTACAAACAAAAAACAAAAATTCAGAGGGCAGAACGAGCCCTACATTTAACATTGAATTAGTAATTGTAAGGAGGCAGGAATGAAAAGAAAACTATATTACTCTTCTGTACCTGAGAAAGCTTTGTAGCAGAAACATGAACAAGGCTATAGTGAAATGTCTTAATCTCTAGAGCAAACACCAAGCAGGTGCTGCATTTCATATTTTCATACAGATTTTTCAGCCCAGAACCACACTTTAATCAGAAAGACTTTACAGTCTGGAGCTTCCTACAAATCTCTGCTTAATGTAAATTTTAATACCTTTGGCATATTTTGGCTGCCAGCCTATTATTCACTTGATGCCCCTCAAGCAAGTTCTAAATTATGCTGTTAAAACAAAAACTATTTTAGACGTGGTAGACAGTAAAATGATTTTGTAAAACAACATTGTAAGAACCTGCATTTCTGACTATCACTGATAACTCTGCATTTGGTTCTATGATGTGTTCCATTGAGAGAGGAGAGGTGGGGGGTGTAAATTATGCTTTCAACCTGAATCTTTCCAGAAGTCCATTTTACAGGGAAGTCGTGTCAAAAAAAAAAAGATTAACTGGCCCAACTTCTAGGGCACCAACTCTTAGTATAAGAAAGGGGAAACAAAACTGAGGAGAAAAAAAAAAAAACAGGAGAAAAAAATCCTCTAAAATGATTTGCCACCTACAGATAACATGCATCCCCAGTCCAGAACATTTTCTTTCTCTGCTTTAGAAATAACTATCTTGGACATTGAATCTCTGATACTGAAAGGCTGAAAAAAATAACCATGGACAGGTAATTTTTAATGTGTGAGAATGTGAAACAAAGTATTGATTAATGAGGCCTTTCTCTAGTTTTTGGACCAGATTGTTACAGCATGCACCTTGTCATATATTTAATTTAGAAACAACATTAGTAAATCAGCTAGGAAAGTAATGAAAGAGAATGAGCTCCCATATCTGCCCCACAACACAGACTGTAAGTGAAGAAACACGGGAATCCCATACTGCAGCACGGTGGCTTTCGACTGCTCCGGGTATCACAGATCAGCTGACGGATGGGCCTGGATGGGCCTTCAGCGGGCAGGTGAACAACTTGTACCTTGAAAGTGTATCAAAAGTCTCCCTGAGGCAGGAGAAATAAAACCACACAAGAAAGCTGAAGGACATGAAACTGACGCTTTAATCCTCCTACAGCAAAATAGTTTTAAGGAAGCACTGAAATTTCCAGGGAGTTCCTCAGGGATGTCTCTCATATTGAACAGATGTGGGAATATTCTTGTTGGTTTGTCTTACAGAACAGACTTGTCAGGGATAGGATCTCTTTTCCTTTTCTTCAGATGTTTTATATCCATAGCTAGAAACTATGTTGGGTTTTTTTTATATCACTGTTAGAGTAGTCAGGAACGAATGTATTATGAGCCATATACATATATACGTATTCCAAATGAGGCCAGCCATTTGGGCCTAGGGATCTACTGGTCAGGTGGATAACCACTCAGGTAACTGAAGTGTAGATTGCCCAAATCTGTGCATGCTGAGCTAAACAAACCTCTGCTTTGTTAGATGGGCTAACCTACTCCATCTTCAATTTGTAAAGGTAATACCTAAACACCCATGTGGAATTAACATCACAGTCACAGCTTTCATGAGTTAAATCCCGTCAGTGACTGGTCACAAGTGGTGTTCCCCAGGGCCCAGTACTGGGGCCAGTTCTCTTTAATATCTTTATCACTGATTTGGATGAGGGGCTTAAGTGCACCCTTGGTAAATTTGAAGGTGACACCAAGCTGAGCAACAGTGTTGATCTGCTTTAGGGTAGGATGGCTCTACGGTAGGATCTGGACAGGCTCGATTGATGGTTCGAGGCCAATTCTATGAGTTTCAACAAGGCCAAGTGCTGGGTCCTGAACTGGGATCATGACAACCCCAGGCAATGCTACAGGCTTGGGGAAGAGTGTCTGGAAAGCTGCCTGGCAGAAAAGGACCTGGGGATCCTGGTTGACAGCCAGCTGAGTATGAGCCACCAGTGTGCCCAGGTGGCCAAGAAAGAGAATAGCATTGTGGCTTGTATCAGAAATAGTGTGGCCATCAGGACCAGGTGTCTACTTTTAGCCCGTATACAGTGCTAAACTACAGCAGTTGATCTATTACCTGATGGCCCCTCCCCAGCCGGGAATGGGGATTGGGAAAAGGAGAGGAGACGCATGAGTTGAAATGAAAATGGATTTAATGGAACAGCAAAACCACTATAAATAGTAATGCCAGTATAAAGTATACAAAGGTACACTCAGCCCAGTGCATGTACGGCAGTTATAATAAACAGAAGAGCGGTCTTCAGGAGCAGAGTGTTAGGTGAACACCTCCAGGCATTGGCATGGGCATGAGCAGGAGGAGTCCCGGTCCTTGACAAACTTTCCTGTTTATAATGAGTGTGATATTTATAGCATGGGATACATCTGTAGCCAACTCAGGTCAGCTGCCGTGGCTTTTGACCTTCCCAAAGTTAAGCTCCTGCCTGACCTGAAGCTGCTACAGGTCTGCATACCATGGCTGGCCTATGATTCTATCCCAGCAAAAGCAGGATTTTAGGGAAGTGATTGTCCCCCCTGTACCTGGCACTGCTGAGGCCACACCTCAAATACTATGTTCAGTTTTGGGTCCCTCACTACAAGAAGGACATTGAGGTGCTGGAGCAGGTACAGAGAAGGCAATGAAGCTGGTGAACGGTCTAGAGAGTAAGTCCTATGAGGAGCTGGAATTGTTTATTGTGGAGAAAAGGAGACTCAGGGGAGACCTTCGAGGTCTCTATAGCTACCTGAAAGGGGGCTGTAGCAAGGTGAGTGTCCATTTCTTCTCCCAAGTAACAAACCATAGGGCAAGAGGAAACAGCCTCAAGTTGTCCCAGGATGATGTTTAGGTTGGTTATTAGGAAAAAATTCTTCACCAAAGGGGTTGTCAAACACTGGAACAGAGAAGTGGTGGAATCACCATCCCTGGAGGTATTTAAAAGACATGTGGATGTGGTGCTGAGGGGCATAGTTTAGTGGTGGACTTGGCAGTGCTGAGTTAAAGGTTGGGCTTGATCTTAAAAGTCTTTTCCAACCTGAACGATTCTATTGTATGACACAGCAGAGTTCTGTAGCAACATGATTTAAGACACTGTTGGCCCACAGGCCTTGACACTTGCTCATAAACCACATTGTTTTATGGACCAGGCTAAAATGGAACAGAAAACAAAGATAGCATTAAAATAGCCCTAAAAAAAAAAAAAAAACAAAAAAAACAACCAAGGTGTTTTTTTGAACTTTTTTAGTTCTTGGTTTAGCCAGCATTCAAATTTCTGTTGAAGTTAGTCACCTTAAGGTCCTTTCATAGTCTATAGAAAGAAACTGGCATTTCTAGGATGCATCTCATCTCACTGTAATGTAGATGTAATCTAAAATAAAGCAGACAACTCAGCCCCTGAAAGTGTCTATTTCTCTCCATTGGCTATAAAAGGAGCACAGGCTGGCTAGCTCAGATGGAGACACCTACGCTCTCTATGTCTAAAGTTAGGTGAGATAAATCCTGCCATACATCTGTTGCTGTTCCTCATATGGATTTCCCCTCTTTGTTGCTCTGACGTGTGAGGTTTCAGTGTAATACTGAAATGTTTGTAAATGTGTAGGTGAGACACACACACACATGCAGCCTCTCTCGATCTCCATCTACAGAAACAGTGGCTTGGGGTATAAGGACATTTTCTCTGGCAGCATACTCAGTTTAGGAAATTTGCATCTATTGTGCTGATTGTCAGTCAAATGGTTTTTAATGTAGTTTTGTAATGCTGAAAATCTCTCTTCCAAGTAGAATGGTGAGTGAAATATTTTTGGGATGTCAGCAGAGCACTCCTGGTATTGTTAGACACAGCTTGTTCTGCTGGCAACTGTTGCCTGGCATTTCAAGCTGTGTCTAGATGTCCAGCTGGGACATAATCCTGTCTTTTCAAATGGTGTTCCCCAGTTGTTCAGCTCAGGGACTAGGTAAGGAGTTCCCCCACCACACATGGATGGCTAACAACATCATTTCCCCAACATGGAGCAGGAACGTGACTCAGTCCTAGGGAGCCGCGAGTTCCCAAATCTGTAATGATTCCCTTTACCAGGCTTGTTTCTTCACATGCTGAACGATGCCGAGACCTTCCCTCCACCACTTCCCAGAAAATGAGTGCTTTAATGTCTCAAATGTTAGTGTTTCTTAGTACAAGCACAGCTTCCTCTCTTCTTTGTATCTCTGTGTATGCATTAGTGCGGCAGGTACACCCTATTCTTCAGGAAATCCGGAATATATGCAAAATGAATTAGAAATGGGGAAGGGGAAGAAAGAAATTTGAAACCACAGAAACCAGTAGCTTTTATTAGAATCTGAAATGTGGTAACACATTAGAGCATGTCTCAGCTTTGTACTTGAAAAAAATGCACCATCACTACCAAGATTTCAGCTTTCTCATAATTTATGCCATTTATCTTCTAATATTAGCAGGCTTCCAAAATCCCCTGGTGTTACTTGAATATAGGAGGCTGTAGTGCACTGCACTCTGTTCTCCCTCTATCCTCAATTTCACGTCCTGGCTCTGTCCCCAGACTGATCAAGAGCTGAGCCTACAGCTCTCAGACTCCTTAGTTACAACGCTGTGGCTGTTGTTCATGCCTTGTTAGCTGGCCTCGGCAGCAAAACAAGGTAGTCCTAACAGGTTTCTGTACTTCTTTCCCTCCTGCACAAAACTGGAATGTTTCCCTGTATTTCGTTAGGTTCATGCCTATGGTCAATGTCTAAATTTCTTTCCATACCTGTCAATTTCTTTTACAACGCTTTGATAGTGGCTCCTGCACATTGAAAAGGAGCATTCTTTCTTTGTAGAATTCCCTACAGATCAATATTTTTTTTTTTCCCCAGGCTAGTGAGGTTTTTTTGCACAAGTAACACAAAAGCATGTCCATATTACCAACACAACAAATTTTTATTCCTAGTCTGTAGCAGCTCACCCCATAGGGGCAACATTTCTTTAGGCCATCAGAAATCTTGCTACAAAATACTAATGTTGATTTAATTGTTTCTTTTTCTATTAATAATTGTTCTTACGTTTTCTAACTCAATTTCAATAGCTTGCTAAACTGCATGGTTTTCACAGTTTGGTGTTAGCCTTTTTTAGATAATAACACATTCTTTTCCATATTTTTCTGCTGATTTCTTTTCTTCCTGCACTGCTGTTTACTGTAAACAGGACATGAGTTTATTAACAGAAATGATAACTTAATAAGGTAATACAATATTTCCCACTGTTGTGACAGACACCATTATGCCAACCATTTGGCTATTCTGGGCAAACAGCTTGAAGTTGTCATTCAGTGTTTACTGAAGCATTTGTAAAAGCCAAGAAACCCTGAACAGAACTGTTCTTTTCCAGGCTAGCAAAGAGGTGGATAGCTGGGAGTGGCAGCTATCCTCCTGGCTAGCATATTACTTTGGACAGCTTGCCCGTTAAGAGGTCCTTTCTGACCCATGACCTGTCCTGTAAGGCTCTGAATTCTCTCTGGGTAAAGAATGAATTGAATTTATTAGTAAAATAACACAGTTGCACATCTTTGAGGGAATCTTCTTTGTCTGTACAAAAGCTAAATATATCTTGAAACGTAAAGTCACTTGCAAGAGGGATGGTTTTTATCTCACATGTTCACATATATATGCTTAAATCAAGCCAAGCAAAAAGAGATGTTCTGGAAGACATTACAAGACATATCTTTGTAACATCTGGCCTTTGCTGCAACCTCACTTGAGTAGCCTAGGACACTGACTGGCACCATCTTTATCCCTATCATACCAGTAGCTGATGTGGTTATGTCTTCATGACTGTACTGTAGATTAATTCTGACTTTGCACATATAACTCTCTCGTGATTGGAGGGATGACACTGCAAAAGCGTTAATTGCCTGGTTCCTTCATGGAACTTATTTGGTTTACATTAGGCCTCAGGGGGCTTTGGGAAGGTAGGCTGTCTCTTCTGACCTTACCAGAAGTTAACCATTTCCAGAGGTTCTAGTCTTCACATTTTTTTCAGACTGTCACCTTATCCCTTTACCCTGGCAAATATCTTCCCTTATAGATGTCAGTAAAGCAAAATAAGACCATATGTCTTGTCTGAATATATATATACACACATGCACACGCACACACAAAGCTATATAAATCAGAATGGCTAAGTAGAGGACATTCCTATGTGTTTTTTGATGCTAAGATTAAATGCCTTGCAGAGCAAATGCAGAAGTGTTTCTGATGTTTTTGTCTCCTTGCAGAGGCAAGTGTTCTAATGTTCAATTGTTAATCTCGAAAAGTTTTAAGTTGTAACAGATATTGTTCTATTATTCTTGCAGTGCAGATGATCAGTGTAACAGAATCTCATGCAAACATATTCTGCTTTGGTGCCATAAAGTATTGGAGCTGACTTCCTCTACTAGATCATAAACCAGAATGAGTTATATGACTGTTAGTAACATCCTTCTATTTACAGAAAGAAAACAGAAAATATAGCGGGGCAACAGTCAAATAATGGAACTGCACAGTTTAGCAAGTTAGAAGAAACTCCATACTCTGGATCTGATCCCTTGTTGCATCACTTCAGCATTTGCTTTATTTTTTTAAACTTGTTGTACTGCATTGGTACACATTTTGCAGTGATGGGCGTAACAAATATCCTACGGAGCTTTCCAAATGAGACACTAGGTCCTATGTTTGCAGAGGAGTTTATATGATGAACCAGGTGACATATGAGAGGAGAGGTCTAGAGGAGCACATGGTTCTGCTTCAAAAAGAAACTATGCACAGATACTAGGACACAGCCCAGACAACTAAGTTTACACTTCTGAATTTAAATAGGCTTCCAAGTCAGAAGAAGGGGAGACAGTTAACTTCTGGCTTCATAAAGAAGTATGAGGACTTGAGACTGAAGAGCTGAGCTGTGTGCAAGAGGGCTTTATTTATTGATTGATCCACTGAAATTAAAAATAGCTTGAGAGGTGCTTAGATCGGAATTGTTAAGGTGCTTGATTCTGGCAGAAAGTAAGACCAGCCTATGAAATGTTCCCTGAACCTGAAAAGATTGTTGAGTGAATGCACTGATTTGGGTAGATGCTTCCTAGAAAATACCACTGGAAAGACCGAAGAGCACTGGTGTGCTGAAGGGTACACAATCTGCTTGCAGATCATGTTTCCAATGCTATCTTTCGGTCTCTTCATATCCAGTGCTATCTGTTGCTCTAAGTATTACCTTAAGTTACTGTAATAGGCACAAACATAAAAGACCTTCTCCTTTTAAAATATTTTTTCCTGTTGTGCTATGCATTTGGTAGATTACTATTTTCCTTCCTCCTCGAGTGTTATTCTGAACATTACTGTCATGAACTGCTCCAGGGAAAAATACAGTGCTTGCTTCAGCCCATACAGCTGAAGATGTGGCAAGCAGGAGTCCAGCAGGAGAAAACATGGCCTAGTATTTAAAGCACTATCCTAGCTTCAAATACCTACCCTAACATAAACTCCCTGCGGGCCTATTGAGAGGTTACTCGGCATCTCTGTAGATCACTTTCCCTTCAGTATAAGAAGAATAACAGTGAGTCCCACCCCTCAGAATTCATCTTAGGAAAATCATATCACAATTTAAAGCATAGTTAGGAACAGTGGTTGAAACTACCAGCTTAGGCAGATGTAAAGCAAGGGGCATCAGTTTTCATCACAGGATAGGAGCCTACATAAGCTTTAAAAGAGGTATAAGGATATCTATTGTATTAACTACTGTCAAATCTTTTACTGCCTTTTGCTTATAACATCTTCACTGTTTTGTAGACATCTCTACCAACTGCCAAAGACCAGATCTTGCATTACTGAAGTTTTGCCACCAATTAGAGCTGAATCAGCCTTTATGTGTGTACATCATTATCATATTTAGATGTTTATGCAAGCAACAAGAAAAGCAACATTTCATCTGAAAGAATCTGATTCAACATCTCCAGACAGCTTTCCATAGTCCTGCAAAGTAGGTCAGGAAATCAAATCAGCAAAACACATCGCTTTTCTATGGATTGTTGAAAGCAGACAAAAATAGCCTCACTTAATCTATTTGCACATTTATTTCCTGTTTATGAGATCAGTTATTGACAATCTGATTTCATTTCTTGCTGAGTCCTTCTTAATCATCTAACTCGACTACAGAAAAATTGTACAGTGGGAGGTGATGTTTCTCAGGGAAAGAGTAGGCTTGGTTCTCTGTACCCTTAAAAGTGGGGGGGGAAGTTGTTTGGGGTTTTATTATTATTATTCCCACTGCAAAGGTGTCAGAGCGCACACAGAGTACGCTCCGGCATCGGGACAGGGACTTCCTGAAGGATGCTGCTCTATTCAGCTGTGCTGGTGTGAGCCTAGGCTCAAATGGAGAGGCACAATCTGAGCTGTACGGTGTAGTTGCTGTGGGGACCTAAATACGGAAATAAATCTGCAAGAGCTTTGGTGCCGATAGCAGCTCGGTAAGAAGATGATGTAAGATAACACAAATAAACGACTCAGAACAGGTCCATGTATCAAACACCTTTCTCATATATAAAAATTTCACAACTCAATCGTATCTGACTACATTTCTTTTCAACAGATACATCTGGACTATATTAAACACTCCAAACAAGGGATCAGAGAAAGCAATTTCTTGTTCTTGTCCACAGAAGCCCCTTTTAATATTCACCGTAGAAATACCAGGCGTTAAAAATCCACGAAGGAGCATCAGGATTGAAATGGTCAACTACTGTTTTGAGGTCTGGATTTCAGAGGCTGCCGTGGTATCTGCAGGGTCTCTGATGACTATTTCAGCGGTACTGAAAAGCTCTGTAGTTTTACATCCAGAACTTTGACCCACACAGTTAACTAATATTCAGCACTTTGCCAGATTGTTCTGCGAGGGGCGGGGGGAATCGATGATGAATTCAGTTAGCTCCTTAGCATAATCCTATTATTTACAAAGAATGTACAGCCACGTCCCATTTCCTTGCACGCAGAGGAAGCAAATGGGAGGGAGTACTGTACGGCAGTCCAAGTTTGCTGCTCTAGCCAGGATGCTTGCCCAGAAGAAGCTGTCCCTTGGCTTTTTCTCAGGGCCATGCACCACTGCTTCTCCCACTGTCTGCTGGCTCCCGCGTGGTGTTTCCGGTCCCGGCGGTGAACACAGGCAAATACAGCTGCAACCGATCTGCGCTCTCGCTGCCGCCTTCGTGAGCAATCCCTCGAGAAACCCTCGAGAAACCTCTCTGACTTGCCCCAAATTAGTGCTTGCTCATACAAGTTAGCTCATCTTAGCGCTTGGCCGTGTAGCTCTGTGCCGTGGGCAGCAGTTTCTAGTTTTCTCTCTCTCTTATGCCATAAAAGAACTTAATTGCTCCTTCCTGAACAAAGCGTGGCCAGCGTGCCTGTCAGTTTTAATGAGGTTTGTGATTGTCTATAGATCAAAGCTCTTGCTCCGGTGGGTTTTGCTTACATTGCGTGAAGAGGAGAAGTGACCTCCAAAGTAAATAGAACATCAAGGAGCAAAATTAATTTTCATACACAATTTCTTCTATGACTTGGCAAGCATCAGATTAACTGTATGGAACAGAAGACTTCCTACAGAATGTTAATCCTCACAAGAACACATTATCATGAAGATTTCAAAAGTACAAGCACAACCTGTTTTTCATCTGAGACCTTGTCTGTATCATCTTCCAAACCACAGGCCTGACCCTGGGAGTGGAAGGACTGCTTTCAATAAACAAACCTTGATTTTCCACTCCGGCACCATCATTTACTTCTCTGCAAGTTGCACGGAGACATTACTAAACCCATTCCAGCATATTTCATAACTACTTTTTTTTTTCTTTTTTTCCCATTGGTTTGCACAGGTGTAAATGCCTCTGCAAAGCTTGTGGCAGCAGAGAAGCAAGTCCCAGCAGTGCTGGGTAGCAGAGCAAAGAGGAATTATTTTGCTGAGAACTGATTAGTCGTGTTGTATTACGTGCTGTAACGATGGGAGAGAGTTCCCCTCTCTCCCGTGAATTTGGCAGTATCGGGGAACTGTTCTGAAACATGCTCGTCCGCGGCCAGTAGATCTACTTTGCAGAGCTAATGAGAGACAGTTGTATTTTGTGAATGAAGCTCGGAGCTAGAGAACAAAACAAGTCAATGACCATCATTTTTATTTTTTTTTCACCAGGGGCCTCCAAATACTCCTGCATTTGTGAAATGGATGGGACTGGTCGTTTTCCTGTTCTTCTAACATGGTTCCCAGACAAAATGTCTCTGCTGCTACCGTTCAAGGAAATAAAGTTAAAATCCTGGGAGCAACAAACTTGTTTAGGCATGCTGAGCATAATTTTGCTTCCAGTGTGGGAGGGTCCTAAATACTTGGCCTCCCCAGTGAAAGAAATGCACATTCAAGAAAGGCAGAATCTGAATTAACCCTTCATTACCAAGCACTTAGAAGCATTACACTTCTAAATGTTGGAGCCTAGATCTTCATTTCCTTGTGGCAGCTCTTTGAGCACTGTAAAAGTTTTAGTGTTCAGCTCTAAGCAGGCTGACAAGCACATTTACGGATACAGTCCTATGCTGCTGGAATTGCTTACCTCATCCTCCAAGAAAGGTCTATGAATAAGCCATGTTTCTTACCAGCTGACCAGTTGACTTTTGCCTTACTTCCGCTGGAGCAATGCTTGATTTCGTCTGGTGCCAGAGCTTTCACTCAGGGTACAACTTCGCCGCTGTTCCTTGCACAACTCATTGTGACACTGAGCTGGCACCAGCCACTGTCAGGGTGCTCAGCAGCCGGGCTCTGCACTTGGAGGATGACAAGATGGATGTGGGGATGAGAGCTTCACTGACCTTGGTCCCCTGCGGCTTCCTGCCTGCCGAGCACATAGGCACTGGAGTCAATGTGCTCCAAAGCAGCACCAGCAACTTCCCCAGGCTGTGGCATGCACGTTCCCCAACCAGTGCTGCAGCCTGCTGGCCTGTAAAACCGGCCTCTCGAGTTAAGAGAGTAGTGGAGCAGGAAACTGGCAGGAAGGCACAGCCAGCCACTGCTGGCCCTCCCCTGGAGTCCAACCGATTTGGCAAGGCTGACTTCATGTGGCGAGATGCTCTTGTATTCCCAGTGCTCATTCTGGGGAAGAGAGGATTTACCGGGGCACAGAACAAAAAAATGGAATAGGGATTCTTTTGGAGGTTGAATCTCTTCTTAATTTCTTTTTAAACTATATTAACATTTGTCATTTATCATTCATTGTAACAAACCCACAGCGTGTGACAGACAACAAAAATCCCAGAGTGACTTAAATGGGACTAATTACGTGAACAACAAGCTACCAGTGAGAATCATGGTGTCCTCCATATGAAATAAATAAACATTGTTTTCCACCTAATATTTACTTCCTAGAAGTTCAAGACTAATCCCATTTGGCATATTTTAAGGAAGTGAGCTCTTGACCCCAAACGTTTACGGGCAGTAAGTCAAAGAAAAGAAAGGAGGCGTATTTTAAAGCTGCTCTTAACATCAGATTGATTTTAGGACAGTTAACGGGGTAAGCATCACTGACACAGCCCATCCAGACCAGTAAGATACTTCTTGCTAGGAAGATTTGTTTTAACAGGGGTCTTAAAATAGCCACTTAACCCCCTACACTCCCCAAGACAGATAACATGGTACCACGTGGGTTACATGAGTCGCATCATATTATTTACTGTAATAAAATGTTAAGGGAGCTTTCTAGGTGAAATGTCACAAAACAAAACACCGTCTGAAGATCATGAGAAACAACAATTTCATCCCAAATCGGTCTGGAGATAAATAAGCCCTTAAATATAAATATTTAAATTACTTGCTGTCTGCAAAGCATTCTAGAATGGCACATTTATTGGATATTTTTCTGTAGAGACCCTGTGAGGGAGAGGCAGCCGGTTCCCACCAGGCCCAGCTGCACCGACCTTTCGCTTCAAGGAGTCTCATCATCTTTTGACTTTTCCAAGAAAGAATTAAAAAGAAAAAAAAGAAAAGAAAAAAAGGAAAGGGGGTGAGGGGGAGAGGGATGAAAATAATGAAAGAAAATAAATGGTTTTCTTGTTACTTGCAGCCAGGAATAACCAGTAAATTTCCACAGAGGAGTCCCTTCCCACAGGGCCCAGCACTGTGAAATTCATTGACACGACACCTACCATCTGCCCATCGTGATCAGTGTCCTCCTCTATATATATCACGGAAGCACAGAATCTTTGAGGCTGGAAAAGACCTCTGAGATCATCAAGTCCAGCCTGTGTCCCACTACATGCTGTACACCACGGCACTAAGTGCCACATCCAGCCTTAAACACCTCCGGGGACAGTGACTTCACCACCTTCCTGGGCAGTGCACTCCAATGTATAGGGTGATATATATATATATGAATTGTCCTTTATTTCTATATATGTACAGACTGTCCTCCAGGGAGCCGCGTGCTGAGGCTGCGCCCCGTAACCTCAAGGCACCGCCACCTTCCGCCACAGCTCCTCAGCTGGCGGGAGGGAGAGGAGGGGCGGGAAGGAGGGGGGAGCAGGTTTCCGGCTGCACTTGATTTCATTTAAATTCTCACTTCCTGAAGAAAGATGGGGGGTTTAATGGGATTTTTTTTTTTTCCCCCAGACCGCACTCAATTTCACGAGACACCCTCTCACACACACACGCACGCACACCCCTTCCCGGGCACAGCCGCGGCCCGGGGGTCACCCTGCCCGCCACGTCCCGCCGCCTCCCGCCATGTGGCGCCGGGGGGCGGGTGAGGGAGAACGGGTGCCCTCTCTTTTCCTCCCGCCCGCCAGGGGGCGCTGTGCCGGGCGCGGTCGAGGGCCGTTGTCGCGCCTGCGCGGGACGCGGCGGGGTCCGGCCAGTCATGGCCGCCTCCGTGTTCTGCTGCTGTCCCTGTTGCGAGGGGGGCGGCGATGGCAGCATCCCGCTGAAGGAGATGCGGGCGGTGCAGCTCGACACGCAGCGCATGGGTGAGCGGGGTGGGCGGCGGGTCTGCCCTCCCTTCGCCGTCAAGCCGCCCGTGGCGGGCCTGGGCCGGGCGGAGGCTGAGGGGCGGCGGTTGCGTGTCCCCGGGAAGCTTGAACGCGGAGCTGGTGGAGGTGTCGGGTTGTTGCCATCGAATGGTTTGGGTTGGGAGGAACCTTAAAGATCATCTAGTTCCAGTTCTCCTGCAGCGGGCAGGGGCACCTTCCACTACGTGAGGTTGCTCAAAGTCCCATCCAGCCTGGCCCTGAACACTGACGGGGAGGAGGCGTCCACAGCTTCTCTGGGCAACCTGTGCAAGGGCCTCACCACCCTCACAGTGAAGAACTTCTGACT
>JAAGNO010014527.1:0-38958 GCA_033439905.1 Ceryle rudis | reverse complement strand
TACAGTGGGAGTGACTTCACCACCTTGATTCCTGCCTTGTGGTTTTTTGACTTGGGAGGTGTTGGGAGAGAGGTTGCGAGTGAAGACTGAGGAAAAAAAAAAATCATTGAGAAACTCAGCCCTCTCTTCATCTGTTGCTACTAGCTCCCTGTTCTTGTTCTTCGGGGGGTGTGGGGGGGTATGTTTTCTTTCACCTTTCTTTTTTCATTGATGTACCTGTAGAAGGCCTTCTTATTTTTTGCATCCTTTGCCAAGTTCAGCTGCAACCTGCCTTGGCCTTCTTGACCTCATGCCTATGCTTCCCCCTATATCGTTCTACTGCCTCCCAGAAGGGTAAAATGTTTTTTTCTAGTGCGATTCAATGACTCTCTGTCAGTCTCTGGGATCTCTGTGTTACACAAAGATGACTTCCCCTGATGCTCTTTTGGGGCATTTCTGAATAGAATTGTTCTGATTATAGGCATGTGTGTGATGTGTGCCTCTGGTGACAGTTTGGGTGGGGAGGGGACAGTCATGCCCTGATCAGACTGTCTGGGCCACAGACAGAACTGTAGCTGGGCTGCACAGCTTGGATCACACCACTGCAGTAGCCAGTAGTAGAACCTTCTACTAACCTGACTCCTCATCCTTGTTTCCTATTCACATTAAAGACACAAAGAGTGGCTGGATCCCACCTGGTTGGCCAATGTCTTGCAGAGCATCTTCTGTAGTGAAACATCACTGTGTTTCGTTCCAGTTTGATCTTGCTGCTGCTGCAAAGACAAGTAGGAGGAAGTTGTGTTCCTGGCATGTTGGAAATGGTGACATGTTGCATGTTGGTAGGGGACAGGGCACCACTGCAACTGCATGGAGAGATCTTTCAGGGTCAGTTCTGCCCAGGAGGTTCTAGTGTTGGTAACTTCTCACACTTGTGGCACTATGAGCTGTCACCAAACTCTCACTGTGCTGGTTGTTGGGCAGAGGTATTTCCTGGCACGGTCTATCATGCTGGTGAGCAGGAACGTGCTCTCTTGCTGTGCAAGAGAGCCCAGCAGGAGGGAAAAGCATTGCAGAAGCCTCTTCTCTCTTCCAGTGCTTTGCCCATCTCTGCCTGTTTGAGAGGATCTGCATTGTCATGGAGAGCAGCTCCCAAAGGACCTGCTCCTTGCGAAGCTCACCCCAGAACAGAGAGATGCATCCTAGACAGGGGGTCCTGTTCTGCACAGAGCTGTACTTCAGAGCATGCTAGGGTGACTGTGGAGGAGAAGGGGATGGTTGGTTTAGAGAAGACCGAAGGAAAGTGGTTGAGATACACCATGGTAATAACTAGTACCACAGCCCTTCACTTGTGCTGCAGGGACAGGGAAATAAAGCTACTCAGGGCACATGAAAATCATCCCTGCAACAACAGAAGAGCCCCAGGTCCCTGTTCCCCAGATGATGTTTTGACATCTGGGATGTAAGACCAGGACTGACCAGGATTCCTTCATATTGCTGTGCAGCTGCACAGCCATGCTGGGTCTGTGTTCTTTCAACCTGCAGCTGAAGGGGTGTTGACACACCACAAGGTGACCCGTGGATGCACAGAGACTCAGGAGTGAGTTACCCTCTGACCCAGGCAAGAGAGCACTAGCAGTGCGGGGCCGGAGCCCTGCAGGCAGCCTAGGAGCTCACAGACCAGCAGATACCCGCAGCAGTCAGTGTCAAGTGCCAGCACAGAGTTGAAACCTCCTGTGTTGCTGCAGGGTGTTTTCTGCTGTTTTCTTCAATATTACTCAAATGCATTCTCCAGTCTGTTCTTGCATCTCCCAAAAAAAGTCTCCAAGATTGCATCTGAAGTTTTTGACCCAAGCACAGTACTTAGTATTGATGTTGTCATCTACTCAGTTTTGCTAATTACCAATTTTCCCATTAATACAAAGGGTTTTTCTGTTGTCCTTGTGCAAGTACAGCATCTTTAAATCTGGAGTCATAACTTCCATTTATGATGCCAATGTGGAGGTAAAAAAAAAAAAAATTAAAAAAATAGCCATATCCTGTGATTCATCTGCAGCTTTTCATTTCTTTATTCAGGATCCAGTTTATGGAAAAGGGAAACTTGGAGAAATTCAAGGACTTGTTCTGGGAATGCTGGACACTTTTAACTATGAACAAGTAAGTTGCATGCATTTCTATCCTGTCTGCTGCTGTAAACAGGAATTACTTTTAGTAATCTAGCCTACCATGCTCTCATTTGCCATTTATCTCTGCAAGGCAAAGCGAGTCAACATCAAAGTGATTTATATTTGTGTGATTGGGGGAAGGCAGATGAGCTTGTGTTGCTCACAGACAGATTGCAAGTGAAGGGACTGACAGGTACATGGTGAACATCTCTGGGGTTCAGTTTTATGTTAAATGTACTGGAAGGATAAACATCTGCTTTTTTTCTAGCTCATCCTGCAGTTAGGGATTCAAAGGCACAAAACCAATATTTTTTTTTTCTTTTTATGCAGTTTTAAATAAGAACTTTTTAAATTAGGCTGGTTTGCCACTTCCCAGTACTAATGCTGTCCTTCCTTTGTCACCTGATGAGATTTCACCTTTGTCTCACTTCTGCCTTTCTCTGTCCAGTCTCAAATCCCAGGTAGTCTCCAAACAAAGTTTTCTAAAACTCCTTTTCCCCAAACCAGAATGCATAGTCTTCCTCCTAACTCACCCTCCATTGTTCTGCCCACCATATGGCACTGCCATCCTAGCTACTGCTCAAGTCTCCAAGCAGCAGCATCCTATTTAAAAATAAAATGGGAAACAGGTTACTGTAGAGGGCTAAACACAGAGAGCCATTATTTCTGATTGAGTTCTGGGTAAAAGTCTGATCTGAGCAGCACAGGTTCTCTGTCATTGCCTGGCTGCTGTCTGGCACAGGCTGCGTGTCACATCTGGACTAGGCCAGATGTGAAACACTGGTGCAACCTCTGCAGCCTTTTGTGAGTTGCTGCCACATCAATAGGACCAGGCACCTATGCATGATACTTCTTGTTACTGAAAGAAGCAGAAGCACTGACTGGATATTTTGCTTTTGGCTCCTCAGAAATGGAAATCTCATCTGAGAAGAACTACAGATGAGAAGTTCAGTGGTTTGGGTTTTTTTTTTTTTTGTATTTCACTTGTGACAGCGCATTTGGGTGTTGTTTTTTAATCATCACTTTTCTTCTAAAATTGGGGATGTAAGCTTACCAGGTAGAGAGAAGAGAGAGATCTGGTTTATGGAAGATGACAAAATGAGCCTACCGTGTTTCTCTTAATGCCCTTTAACAAAATTCCATAAAGGACTTGCCTATCAAGGAGGAAGCAGGTATTGCCTCCACTAACATGTGACGAAAGGATAAGTATTTTGAGGGCAGTGTCTAGAAAACATAGAGAAGCAATTTTGTTGGGTTGGTTTTGCTCTTAGTAATCTGCTAAGCTGCTTGTTATGAAGAATTGATCAGTATGGAGTTTCTGCAGTCTGCAGAGGACAGAATGACCTAGTTACTCTATATTGTCTTCCATACAGACCCTTTTAGAGACAACTACGAATCTTTTAAACCACGATCTCCACTGGTCCCTACGTAACCTAAGAGCTTCTGTCACTAGAGGGCTTACCCCAAAACAGGATTATTGCTGCATTTGTCTACAGCAGTACAAAAGAAGGCAAGAAACTGCTGATGAAATCATTGTTTTCAGGTAAAGTTAGGGGGTGGGGTCACAGCTGTGATCATAATAGTTGTTTTAAAAGGAAAATTTAAAAAAAAAGCACTACTGGTCTATAATTTGCACAAGTAATCATAGGTAATCCTATGAGCATGTATCCCTGCTCCTTGCACTGTAAAAGGGCTGGCTAACCAAACACATCAGAGCCAGCCTTCTTTGCATGCAGCCAGCTCTATCTTGGCCGGAAAGTTGCCTTTACTATTCTGAGAGCTGTTCAGTAAGCTGTCAGTTTATCTGTCATCTCTCCCAGCAATGTAGTTGGTACAGTTGCAGCACCCTGGGTTCATTTGCCTGTATTTGTACACCTCAGATCTAATGCAAACCTGGCTGCATACTCTGTTGGCATCTCCAATATTCCTGTGACCAGATGGCTGTAAAATAACACAAGATCATTATTACTTCAGTATTATGGTTTGTAGATGAATTACCAAATGGGCATCTACTGTTAATTTTACAAGTTTAGAAATACTGCAGGGGGGTGTGATGGTACGAAGGTACTATCTGTATTTACAGATAAGCAACTTCATTTTTCATGGACCAGCAATTTCCCCTCCAAAGCATAGAGCTGCCAGGCTGTGTCACCCTGCTTTCAAGCACCCAGCAGAATACTTCTCTTTACAGCTGTGGCCACTTGTATCATTCGCTGTGCCTGCTGAGTAAAGAGTGTGGGACGGTAACTAAAGGCCTGATGAGGTGGATGTGCTACAAATGCAACTCAAGTAACAAGGGAGGAAAACTGAGCGAGAACTTCTCCGAGCTCAAAAAAGCAAGTGGAGCATCCTTGGCACAGGTAAGGTTTGTGAAGGGGTTTCTCTTCAAGTAAACTTCAAGCAGTGCTTATAGACTTCACTACTTTGTTCTTATGTCTGTCTTTGCTTCCAGACAAGCCCATGATCAGGAACTGTCAAACAGTGTCAGCAAACTAGTCATGTTTATGAATGTCATTTTGGTTTGGTGTGGGTATACAGAGCTGTGGAAGTAATGTAAATTAGTTCATCCAAGAGGTCTGGGAACTGCTCACCAGTGTGAGGGGAAGCTGGATGCCTGTAGCTGCATTGCCTGCTGGATGCATCCACTGCTTTGTCTTGTTTGTGAGAGCCTGAGATAGGCCAATGGGGACAGTTCCTTTAAAACTATTTTTAGGTGTGTTTTAAAACTTGTATTAAAAGCTCACATGTTCCTTGTGGCTGTATTGTGGAGCCTCTGTTCTACCTTCCAAACAGATAACGTGGCTCTGGGTAAAAAAAAAATCTGGAATTGATTTGACTCATTAAGTGCTTGCACAATGTTTTAAGAAGCCTGTGTGTAAACAAGACCAATATAGCTGGATTTGGGTGAGATAACAGATAATTTGTATGTATTGTCAGTATTTGTGCTCAAGAAGTTTCACCACCACCAGTTCAAACAGAGGTGCACTCCTGGTATGCATGCTTCTGTCTTTTCCCTGGCATGGTGCTGTGGATTGTAAGCAAAAATGGCAGATAGCTTGTTAGGGTGTCTTTTAGGGATATTGCATGGTGGGGAGCTGAACTCTGCTGCCCTGTGTCCCGTGATGACATCACTGATGAGAGTTTGTTCCTAAATGCTTCAAGGTACTTTGTGCATTTATCACTGCACAGATGCATGCAAAGCAACGGTTTTCCACTTCTGGAACCAAATTAATTCAATCTTGGAGTACATTTTTATAATAGTACTTTATTTTTCTTCTAGCAGATTATTTCAATTTCTGCCAAATCAATCCCGATCAAAAGATAGCTAACAGCATTAGTCAACTCCCATCAGCTTCTATATTAACAAAAAAAAAGGCTTCCTGTTTGAAGGGAGACTTGGGGGAAAAGTAATCTCTGAGGAATGCATGGAGCACAATGCAATCTTTGCAGTCAAATTGTGTTAGTTTCTTACATGGTGACAGAAAGAAAAGCTTTCACAGGAGATTGTAAATCGGCTGTGGTCCAAACAGTCTGCTTACAAATGCTTGTCATTTTGTGCACCGTTCTGCTACACTGAAATATGGACACTGGCTCTGAAGTTAGGCAGATTCAGCAGCCTCTTACTTGACCCTCTACACTCCTGCTCCCATGGACTGTATGCAAATGGGTGTGACAGAGGAGGTTTAACTTTAAAAGCTGAAGCAAAAATTAAGTACTAAAGCTACATTCATCATTAAAGTGTCTGCCCTTTTATAACTTGGTTATCACTGGATTTCTTATGGGCTAGTCAGTCAGAAAACCCCTGCGTCTCCCCTTTAATACCTGTCTGGACATACTCCATAGCAGAATGAAGTGGAAAATGCTCCAGATGACATGAGAGTGATCGAGGCAGGAAGAAGATGCTTCTCTTTATTTAACTGATCTGTCTGTAAAAGCAAGGAGCTGGCTGGGACTCAGGGATTAAAGGGAGATGTGGAGAGACTGCAGGGGGAAGAAAAGGGGTTACAGCATGGATCATCTAGCGCTAGCTAGAAAGTGTCTATGCCAGACCATCTGAGAGTGCTGGCTGCTTCCCTGCTGTCTGTCATGTGCTCTTGGCAGAGAAGCACATCGCTTCCTGCTCTGCACAGCCGTCCCAGCAGGGCTTGGCTCAGGGTCATGAGAGCCGGAGCACTGCTTGAAGCCCCCCCACCTCCTCATCCTGATGTCCCAGATCTTCTCCAAGTTTGTGATGTTCCTCATACATTTAAATTATAATATTTAACTGTTGTACTCGCATGTGATTAAACTGTTGTGCAGTCAGATCTTTAAAAAGCTGAATATATTTAGACTTGGCAAAAGATTGTAAATTCTCTAGCTTCTCCAGGAAGTTTGTTTGCCTAACAATTGCCACTCAGTAGTGTAATTAACCCTGTGAGGTAAGCCTGAGCTACTGAAAAGACTTTTTCTTCTGGGGGCATTGCTGGGAATATGAAGTGAATTTCCTGGCTCCACTGGAGCCAAAAGTAGAAGGGTGAGGAGGGTTCCCTGGAGCACAGCAGTGCTTGCTGGAGGCAGGCTGGTGCATGCTAGTGCGGCAGAGTTTGGTCTTGTGCAGCTTCAAGTAAATTTAAGCAGATAATTAAGCGTGACAACAATTAAGCTCCCTGTGCTTGTTTTGTGTGACACTGGTTTATGGAGAATTGAGGTCTGTTTAAAAGGTGCCTTTTCTATGGTAGCCTGGTGGATGATGCACGATGCTGGAGAGGAGGTGAGCAAAGGAACTGAAGGGGAGACTTGCAGAGCTTCCCCTAAGCCACGTTCATATGTTCCCAAGGGTCCTTCTCAGCCTGAGTCCAAAGCAGCAGTGATCACTGGTCTCTGGTGCCACCCCAGACGCAGAAGGGATTTATTTCTGTTTGTCACAAGGTTTTTTCAGACTCTTGGTGCTGCAGTTCTCTGGTGAAGGGCTTCTCTGTGTTCCCTCTCAACTCTTTTGACACCTGACAGACCCAGAGGTCTGTTTGTCAAGCTACTCTTGCTTCCCCAGCTGGTGTTTCTGCAAACAATGAACAGGAAATCTCAGAGGAAGGTTACGCTCACACACTTGTGCTTCCAACCCTGCCTTCCCTAGACCCAGCAGAGCCAGCTCTGAAGCTTCTGTGACATTCTGCATATAGACCTGGGTGGAGGGTATTTCTTTGCAACCACTTTTAAGACCCTGAAAGTTTAATCTGTCTCTTGGCAAAATCCAATGTGTTGATATTTTTTTTTCATAGTGAGATCTTCAGTTTAGGTATTTATTTTCTTAGCAAGACTTGAATTAGGAATAGATTCATACTGAGAAATGCCACTGAGCATCTGGAGTGCATTTCACAGTACCAATTCTGCACTGCTGAAACAAAGACTGTCAGTTTGAATTTTGCAATGTTGTTGAGATTTATATGTGAAACGACAGCCCAACAGACAGTGTTTTCTCTGTCCCTGCTTTGCATGCTTGATTTCTGTAGCAATTGCCTCAAAACTGGGGTAGGTGGAGAGATGCCACAAGCCAGCACTGAACCATTATTGAATCTGCTGATAGCACTTATTTAAATGGAGCCTTGCTGTGATGAGGGCTTGAGACATTCTGCCCCAGTGAAGGGGAATGGCATGAGAAGGGCAAGGGGACTTTTCCTCTGGTTTTGGTACCAAAAGTTTGTGCTTTCTGTGTTACCTCCTAAACCTTGTTGTCTTTCCAAGGGTAATCTTCTGGGTCTAAATGATCGTATTTCCTGCTCTCCTTACCATATATTGTACCATAAATGAGTGTTAAGAGAAATGAAAGCTTGTGTGTTTGTGGTGGTTTTTTAATCCGATTTAAAACTTGCAATGCTTTTTTTGCATTGTGGTGTTTGAAGTTAACAGAGCTGCATTAGGTGAAATCACAGTAGCTGTTTCTCCACCTAAGGATGTAACCGAAGGACTCCTAATATCTTAAGTCATTGATCTCCAAAACTAATTTGCCTCACTTTGGTGAGCTAATTTGTGGTTTCCATTTATTCTGCCAGCCTACATACTAGGTATGGAGGAGAGGAACAGAGTTTTTGGCACTTGGGCCATAAGCTCTGCAGACAATTCCATGAACCCCTAAGCTGACATGCTCTGGTTATTCCGTGCTTGGGAATGTGCCTGAGTTCTAAGGGCGCCATTGTTAGAGCTGTCCAGATGGCAAGTATGTTTTATTCAGGAGTTTAATCCTGTCAAGTCACGCCAGGTTGGACAACGAATATGATCTGTAGTTAATCCAGTTTGTCAGACTCTACCTTTGAGCTCTGTTCTGCAGCCTGCCACCAGCGTCCCTCTGTGCGACTCAGCCTTCCATCCAGCCCACAGCTTCTTGACCAACATCCCCCGTGAGGTGTTGGTACCTTAGTGTATCACTTCACCGAGATGTTAAATGCCCCTCTGCAGCATGTCTATGTGCTTTCTATTGGGTAAGAATGAAGGTTTAGGACATTTTCTTTTGCTAATACTTATTTTAGAGCTAGACAAATGTTAGGTGACCTCCATCAGTCAGCAGTCAATTTTACTGTTTTCTGTGTGATGGTGATTATCAGTTATTAGCTTGACTCTCAGCAATATCAAAATTTTCCAAGGCTTTATAACCTTGAAAATATTCAGGCATGATTTCCTCCCCGCAATGACACCAAGCAGATAATTAGTGTTTTACACAGTTATAAGATTGTGCATTCTCCTCTGCAGAGAATATTCCCATGTATGTATTAACTGAGAAAATGCTCAGTCCTTAATGTGTAGGAAACCCACACGAGGAAGGAACTAGAGATACTTTGTACCGCTGGCTTCTCATCAGCAGAACATCTGTGTTTTCAGATTCCTTGTCATGTATTGGAAACAAAAGTGATTTAGTAAGAAGAAAACTCAGTGCGCAAATCTTCACTAGTGGGTAGAGGAGGACTGGCACCAAAGCTAAAAGTAGAAATTATAATACAAATTTAAAAAGACTACTTTCAAAGCTATAATTATCCTTTAGCAGCTTTAAAATCAAAATTGACTGTTTTCTGGAACTTTTCATACTGGGAGGGTGGGTTAGTATGTTTTATTTGGGTTGTTTTGTTGTTTGTTTGTTTTGAGAAAATCGGAGGGAATTGTAATTGTTTCCCCTGACCTTTGTATATCTGTAGCCTGGCAGAAGTTTCCTTTCACTGCCTACAATCCAAAGTCTTGCACTCTAGGATCCATGAGAGGCTGACATGAAGCAGAGACAGCTGACTTCCAAACTGCCTAAAGCAAAGACCAGTGAGACTGGCTGCTCTGTGCTCCTAGGATCACCTGGGGAAGTGTTGTGTCCTGGTTAAGAGAAAAGTTGTCAACATTTCAGTGGGTAGTCTTTGCTTTACTTTGCATCTCAATCTCAAAGAAACTATTCCTGCAGTTTGATGAAAATTTTCTCCCTTTTAATAAAACATTTAATATCTTGGAGGATCTGTGGAACAGATTCATTTAAATATGGTGACAGATGCTGGACTGTTGCAACCTGATATTCCCACAAACTGCACCAGTCCCTGTTGCCAACAGTTATGTGTAGTTTAGCACAGTGCTTGAGAGCCATGAATCTGTTCTCCAAGGAACCAACGCAGCTTGTTACATACGTCTTCACTAAGAAATTGCAAGCTTTCAGTCTGTCTTCACAGATCCACCTTGGAGCATAGGCAGGAAAGAAAGCATGTGACTTTCCATCTGTTTGGAGAGGCTGCTTTAGCAGACCCAGCACAGGCAGCAGTCAGTGTGCTGCACTTGCAGCTCTGCCGAGGCGATCGCTGCTCCCCTCCGTGGTTTGTGCTCATTCCAAGATGAGAAATAAACAAAAGGCCAAAGGGCCTAAGAAGGGTGCAGATGACTCCTTTATTCCAATGCTCCTCTGAAGGAGGGGAGCAAAATAAATAGAAGCTGAGGTTTTTTGGTTCAGTTTGTAGTGCCCAGATGGGAGGATATGAGAGGGAATTATGTCTGATTCAGTGCTTTTTGCATAGCTGAGGATGTCACTGCCTGCTCTGGAGGGCAGCTTTCAGGTAGCAGATGAGGATCCGTCTCTTGTAAATCCCTTAAATGGAAAGCTGCAGTTTTCACGTCCCACCTCTCACCCGTTCCTTTTACCCTTATGTTGCACAGTAAAAACAGAGTGGTTTGTTGGTTTATATACGAATTGAGCACAGATGGGCTCGGGCAGCTGCAGCTGAGCTCCCAGGACCAAAGTTGTTCTTAAGCACTGTATAAACTTCCCTCTTTAACAGCAGTAACAGATTGCTGCACGGGTGCTGGGAGCTATGAAGGGGACAGATAGCAGAATTGCCTGCTTAGGTTTTCCATGAGGTTTGGGGTCACATTAGCAATATGCCTCTGGCAGGAGGGGTCACTAATCCTTCCTTCAAGGGCTTCTTCCTTCTTCTACATGTCTTTACTTTCTCTCCACAAGCTCCTGCAGTTGAGATCACACTGCACTTCTTGAGTCTTCTGTAGTTGGCTCTTGTGGGGTGCTGCTTAACAGCCTCTTAGCTTGTGTTTAGAAAATGAATTATTTACTTTCATGCATGATGCTTCTGGCCTCTTAGGTTGAACTGATATCAGCCTGAGCACAGGCCTGTTGTGGATCATCTTTACGTAATATTTAATCCACATGCTGCCATGCTTCCCTTGAAGCCTGCTACATTATAAGTAAATACCTCATCTGCTGGGCCGTAGTGTCCAGTGAGGATGTGGGGTTTTAGTGTTTATCTAGTTCATCCTGAGCAGTGTTATTGCTGCTTTGGCAGAAGGCATCGGTGGAAGTCAAAGGGAATATTCCAACAGTGCCTGGTGTATGCAAGAGCTGCTAAACAGCCAGCTAGCAGAGGGAGAATGGAGGTGTACCGTGTTTCTAGATATTTAATACAGACAGTTGTCCCCCCTCCTCTCTCCTCAGTCACTGCAGTATCTCACGTTGCAGCAGCAGTGAGTCTATTAGAGCACAAATAAACCTGTCCTCTCCCCTGCCTTGAGTGGGAGCTTTGCTCCTTAAGTTCAGGTAAGTTCAGCTGGAAGTAAGAGACATCTGCCTTTCCCATTTTGCTTCTGAAGAGATCAGAGGACAGAGCTATAGCACAGTTGTGGCACAGATTGCTTCTGCTGTAGCAGTGCTGAGGGAAGGCTGCTGCGTGATGGGCTTCAGTGAGTCAGTGCTTCTGTTTACTTGCAGACAGCAGGTCCTGGCTTGCCTGCCACAGCCAGCCTCCGTGGTACTGGCTGCTGCTGCACCCAAACAGGAGCAGGCAGGGCCTGGCCTGCTGCCAGGGATTTGTTCCTGTGCGTGCTAACAGAGGGAAGTGGTGAAACACTGGAGGCTGGTCTTGAAGCAGCATGTCCTGCTGCCACAGCGCAGTTAGTGTCTCTGGGACTTCCTCCCAGTGAAGGTTTGCCCACTTGACGCATTGTCCAGAGTGACTCACAAGACTTCTTCCACCTCCGCAGTGACTGGTCAGTCTGTGTCTATCCCGTAGCACTGGTGCTGCAGCAGCACACTTTTGTTCTATGAGAGGATGTCTTGAGATCTTTTTCTGAGGTTCATGAGAAGTTTTTTAATGTTACTGTCGTTCTAGTGACTTTGGGTCAGAGCAGCTTGCCTGCCTTGCTCGCTTTTTGGTTGATTGTTCCAAGTTCCTGGAAGTACCGTGAAGACAGAAGGTTCCTATCCTGTGGAAGTCTGCTTATTTGGTTTTACCTCAATTGGCTTAGTTCTCATTAAAAAACTGAATTTGGGTACCTTTTTGTGAGGTTGCTTGAGCGATGGTGAAATAAGTGTCCAGCTGCAGAAGGTGGGCTTGGTGCCCACTGCTTGTAAATTTGGCTCTGTAAATGAGGGAGGTTCTTCCTAGGAATCCCCAAACCTTCCCCAGGCCTTCTGGCTGCATCTGCCCAGTATTACGGTATTGGGGTGATATGGTGCTCTGATGCTCTAATTGATGTAGCAGTCTCTTTTGTGGAAGGTATGGCCCTGAGAGGCAGCACTTAAGTGGATCTCTTGGCGTGACTGTTAACAGTGCCTCTACTTATAGCTGCTGTATGATCTGCTTTGCTTAGGCACTAGCTGATGATGGATTTTGTAGCTGTTAAATTAAAGATAATTGCAGGCTTAGGAAGGTTGTGTGGTGACTACCCGAGGGGGGTGGAATATGTGCAAGCAAAATGTGCAACAGAGATTAGCATTATAGTGGTGGGATCTGAGAACTGTAAAATAAAAAGGAATCTTTCTTCTTCTTGCTGGCCCAGATCCTCAAGGGGATAAATTGCATCTCTTGGGCTCTGCATCTAGTCTTTCCAAAGGGTCATAAAGATTTGGCTGGAAATGGTTTGGAGGTGCTGAAACACTTCGTACTGATCTAGACATTAATGAGCTGGCTGGCCCTGCAGTGGCACTGGAGGCAGAAGCTGTGTTGAGGGGTGAGTGAGCCGAGTGGATTCCGCTAGTGCCTGAGTGCTGATGCTGGACTCTGAGAGCCTCCCTGTAGCCCTTGAATGAAAACATGCCTTTAGTGACATGGTTAAAAAAGGAAAAGGCCTGACAGCAGTTGTTTCCATGACAACAGAAAGAATTGCCTGCAATATTTCAGCTCATCAGCCTGGAGAACAGTCTGATTGATAGTTATATATGTGTGGTAGAGAGATAACAGAAGAAGGGAGGCCAATTATGCTGCATTTTCCGTGTCCTTGAATGCCTGTGGCCACAGCAACTGTGGAGGGCAGTTTTTCCTTGCTTTTTGATTTATTTTTTTTTCCAGGTGAGAATGACCTGCATGTCCCTTGAAAGTGCCTGTACAACCTGCCAGCTGTGGATATATGACCCTCACTGTCACGGCTCTCTGGTTCAAAGCTATGCCGTGTGTGCAGGCAATATGGACATTTGATTTGTCATTAGCAAATAGTTATTTACAATATAAAGAATATCTTGGAGGAGGAAGAAGTGAGTTTGAGCACAAAGTGATCTGTACTCAGGACATTCCTCTCTTCTCAGATTGTCTGGTGAATGTCTCAAAGGTAAAATGCACGTGGCTTCAGGAAAGTAATGGAACAATTCAGGCTCCAGGAAACCCATGGTGGCTTCAAGTGCATCTTCCCCCAGAGCTACTGGGCTTGCCAGCTCTGAACTGTCTCTGCCATATTCGCATGACAAAGGGGTGGGTGGCCACATTCTGCCCTGGCTGTTCTTTGTTCAGAGCTGAGTAGGAAGGGGAGAATAGGGTGGATTTGATACCAGAAGAAAGGGATGGGTAAAGGTGCTATGGGATAGCACAAGACGAATGCAAGGATCTGGGTAAAGCATTCTCAGATCAAGCATTTTGCTGAGGTCTGGGGACACCATGGCTCTCAGGTAGAGCAGAAAGCCCAGACAGTGCAGGGTGGTGGGCTGCCACTTGAAGGAAGTGTTGTTCATCTGGGGAAGCCAAGGCTGGTGCTCTGTACCTATCTCCACAGTGTTTATTTTCTGGGTTTTGTCCTTAGTAGCTATAAAGGCAGCTCACTTTAGTTGATTTCCATTGCACAGTTGTCAGCAGGTTTTCCCTTTTTCCATGGGTAGTGGTTAAAAATTGTCAAAGACTGAAACAGTGTGATCTCTGGCAAAATGTTGTTCCCTCTGCCTCCAGACCTTGCCTCTTGCAGACCACAGCTCATTACCCACTTTGGACTCAGAAGGAGCTTTGTCCAGGAGGCCCATAGCTCTGCCTGGGACACAGGGCCATGAGACAGAGCTGTAATGCAGACTGCAGCCCCCCAGGAAGCAGCAGCCACAAGATGGACATTTAACCTGGATGGCAGCATAGCCCAGGCTTAGGATAATTATTGGAGTGTGCTTTCTAGAGTTTTTGCCAAGTTGTGCATGCTTTCATGAGGAGCTGACAGGGAGCTCTTCCAGAGCAGCTCAGGAGCCAGTGTGCTGTGCCCCGCACAGCACCATGTCACTGTAGCACGTGCTTATTTCCCCGAATACAACTGGGAGTCATCTCCACAGAGCTTTTGGATGTACTCTTTTAAACACATCATAAAGCATGAAAAGTACAAGGCAAGCTGGATGCTGGAGCGAGTGCACTGCAACCCCAAAGGAGAATGCCAGCCCTGGGAGAAGGGCCTCACTGCTGGTAAGAGCCTGTATGTGCACAGAGGAGCACACTTGTGCCCAACTCCTGGTGACCCTGCCTGACTCTAGAGGAGAGGAATAGTGAAACCCCCTCTGCCTTTGTGGGGCCAGGAGTTCCACCAGTGGATTGCACTCCTTGAAGGCAGCGATACCAGTTCTTCATGTTGGACTTGATCCATTGCCAAAGAGTTTAAAGTAAATGCATCTTCAGTCAGTACCTATGGGTAGGACTTGTAGCATTTTGGGTTAATAGCCCTTGCAAAATGTATTTTGGGGAAAATATTTGAGAATGAATATTGAATGTTCCCTTAAAAAGAGATCCCCAGAGACAACAGATGCCAAATCGATGCTCATGAGGGAGGCTGTTCTCCCTGGCTCCTGTTGTAGTTTCTTGATGATGCTTTTGCTTTGAAATGTGAGCAGAAACATTCAAAATAGAAACATTGTGATGTGATAAAATGGAACAAATCTACAAGAATCTGTGATGCTCTGTCATCTCTCCCTGGGATATGTAAATGATGCCTTTTAAAGCACATTGAGTACGTATGCAGCTCTTCTTGCGTTAATGCTCTTGTTGCAGGCTGTGGTCCTTTTATTTGCAATTCTGTTTGCCCTCACCTGCAACTCTGTAACTCCCCCAGTGCTGCAGGAGTGACACCCTTGTACCCCAGCATTTGTACTCCACAAATGTTGACACTGCTGGGCGGTACTGCAATGTCTGTTGGGTCCAGTTTCTCGGGACATGGCTGCCGCTGAGGTGTGAGTCACCCTTCCAACTCCTCCCCCTGTCACTCCTCATTTCCTAGCTTTTAGTCTGTAACATCCTACTAGGGGAAAAATGGACCTCAGGAGAGATGCCATTAGTAGATAACATTAGTTGACACAGTTGACACGGTAATCATTGCCCAGAACAGCCATGCACAGTCTGAGCCCCATCACAGGATGCTGCAGTCTGTGCTGTGTTGGTACCCAGTAGAGAGGCTGTGTGGGGCTGGGGGAGACTGTCAGGAGATGATGAGAAAGGACCAGGGGGAGCTGCTGCTGCCTGGGGAAGAACCCAGAAGAGGCTGCTCATCCACAGAAACCTGTTGCTTCTCTTCCCAGCTGGATGTGGGTGAATTTTCCTGTCCCTTTTCTTTCTCTTCCTTGCTGCCCCCCCTGCAACTTAGTACTGCTTGTCTGTCTGCCATCAGCTACAGACCCTGACAATAAGTCATCGTGGATGTAAAGGTCTCTTTGTCCTTTGTGTAACAATGTGAAACGTTTTCCACAACTGAGGTGCACACAGTGGCTTCAAGCCAGAGGAAAGATGGCTACAAAAGCTCCCTGAACAGGCTGTGGACTGTGTGCTCCAGGCCCAAAGACAGGAACTGGGACAAATTTCTGTGTATATAAACCTGGCATCTTGTTGTGTGCTGTTTCTGTAACCATCTCATTCTCTTTATCAGACAAGTTCAGAGTCTTTGTTGGATCCTCAGCAAATTCAAGCTTTTGACCAACTCTGCCGACTCAACCGAGGAACCTCCAGAGTACGTACCACCTGCTTTCCTTTCGATTTTAAACTGGTGAAGGGTATTTTGCATGTTGTCAAGCCAGATATTAGCACTGGCAGCATGGGCTTTGGCTTTTCTCTTGGGTTTCATTTAGTGCTAGCTGGCTGTTTTATATCACAGGGCAGCTGTGCTTTCTCTGACAGATCATAGAATCATAGAAATGTCTGGGTTGGAAGGGACCTCCAGAGGTCATCTAGTCCAACCCCCCTGCTGAGAGCAGGGACATCCTTAAATAGAGCAGGTTGCTCAGAGCCTTGTCAAGTCTCACCTTGAATGTCTCCAGGGATGGGGCCTCAAGTACCTCCCTGGGCAACCTGTTCCAGTGCTCCACCACCCTCATGGTGAAAAAAGATCTGGGGAATTCACTGGCATTGAAACCATGGAAATGCCTCTGGCTTTGGGGCTGGGCCTGACAGGTGTCCATGATGTGAGGCTTCTTGGATTGCTGTTAAAGTTGCAAATAACCTCCCCCTCAGACACTGTGTGGCTATCACACAGAAGGCTCCTTCCTCCTGCCCCTGCTGTTGTCCCAAGGAGAGCACAGATCACTCTGGTTCTTGCATTTTCCTTGTGCCTGCTGCCTGTTTTGGCTGCAGTATTGGTACTTTCACCTGTTTCTGAGATTATTTTTCAATTATGTAACTTTAGAAGAAAGTAAAAACACCTGGTAAGTTGTTTACTTCAGGACTGTTGTCCAGCACTGAGCTCTGTAGGGTCTCTACATACCATATATACCCTCGTTACATGTGTTAAGGTTTTTCTAATTGCTTCAGGAAAAACGTGAGCCCCCCATGAGAACTTTGTCTTTCTGCACCTTGCCTGAGACCTTCTAGGCAGTCTGCCCAGCCTGCTGGCAGACAGTAATCTGTCTGGGTTTTGTCTTGCAGCTGGCTCTCCTGACAGAACTGTCTCGTGGGCATGGCAGTGAAAAGCACGGGCTGCTCAGCATTTCCCATGGTGAACCAGCCACCAGCAGTGTCTTCCAGAATGAGAACTTCCAGCTCCATCTGGCCCCACCTCCGCTGGCTGAAGACTAGTGCTCCTGCCTCCAGTGCTGGCAATGCCGTGGTTGGTTTCAGGTCTTGGTGCTGTGAAGCCCTTCCATCACAACACCAGACTTTCCCCCTTCTGCTGCCTTTCTCAGAATTCTGTGCTGTGTTGAGTTTTGCTGGGCACTGGTGGGTTTACAGCAGCGAGTGATCCCCCAGATCTGCAGTCACCTTTCACTAAGCTGAGGCAGCCAGGGGGCAGTTGGGCTGGAAGCTGTGAATGCTTGGGGCAAAGCCAAGCGTGCTGAAGCACTGCCCAGTACTGGGCTACCTGCACTGATCCGGCAGTAATGGCAGCGGCGGTAACTTTGCCAAATAACCGAGTCAGTTCCGCTCTGCTGGAGGACAGTGGCCTGTCCTGTGCCCAGAGCCTGCTTCCCCTGCTGTGTTGTTTTTTTGGATGGGTACCATGCCTCAGTTTTAATTGTAGTACTGGAAAAAGCAGTCATTTAGCCAAGGCCTGGCCCGCTGTCTCATGGCAGCAGCCATGGCACTGGGGGGCACAGAACAGGCAAACTGGAAAAGGCTGAAGAATGCAGAAAATGATGCAAGTGAATACAAGTGTGAGCAAACTAACCTGCGCATGGTGTGTTCCTACAAACTTCCATTAAAAAGGCCCTTGGTTGAACTTTCCTGCGTGAGCTGTGCACATGGGCTGCTAGTGTGGCAGTGCAGCTGGCTGCTGCTTTCGTAGTACAGCTGCTACTGAGCTCTAGGAGGGAAGGATGCAACTTGTCATTGTGAGTAAAGCACAAACTCCCCTCTCGCCTTGTGCCTATGTTGGGAGGAGGGAGGGGGAGCTGGTGAGCGGGAGCGTGTGTAAAAAGGTGCTGCAGGCCCTCGGGGGCTGCAAGGGGAGAGGATTGCTGCGATGGATGCTGACAGGCAGAGAGGTTTTGCCACTACTAAGCCCAACCCACTGTTTTGCAATACGAGTCTGGGCAGTGTCCCTTCCCAGCAGCACCTTATCACTCTACTCAAAAGGCTGCAACCTAATAGCAGTGGTGCTTCTGTAGTGTCACCTCTGGCTTGTGAAACACATCTCAGATCCTACCCTAACAATGCGTTATTAGTCTGCTGATCATTATCTCGCCTCTTCCCCTGGTTATTTTATCACTAGCACTGGGTAGTTTGCGGTACCGTGCCCTCAGGGTCCCAGCCACTCTCAGGAAGAACACAGTGCTGGGTGCGTGTTGCTCTCCGCACACACAGAATCTAATGCACAGAGCCAGTGGCTGCTCCATGCAGAGCTCGTACTGAATAGCAGGAGTACAGGGCAGTGCTGCTGCCTCCAAGGAACACAAAACTACCAGCTGTTGTGCAGAGCCCACCTGGCTGGGGAGTGGTGCCAGCACTGTGCACCCTCAAGGCCAGCATGCTCAGGGTGCTCAACTTCTTCCCACTATCATTAAGAACTACAGAATGGTGCCCCAGACTGATGCTTCCAACCTGCAGCCACATGTGAACCTGGTCAGACATAAATCAAGGGGCTACAGCCAGCTGAATTCTGCCAGGTATCAGCTTGGGCTTGCAGCTGTTTTCCCTGCTGTCCTCCCCCCTGACTGGGGCAGCTCTTTTACAGGCAAGTGATAACTCAGCTGTGAGGTTGCCCACCAGCCCCAGTACTTAACAGGTGCCTAAATCCAGGTGGGGCTGGGCCTGGTGTGCTCCACTTGGTTATTACATTTCTCTGTCTAGCACTGGGTGTGTGTTTCAGGTGCTGAATGTTTCACTCTAGTATGGGAAATAGACAGGACAAGCAGAACTTCAGTTGGTTAGTATTTTATTAAAGAGGAAATATACACACCTCTCCCTGGCAGAGTGGAGCAACAAGCCCAGGGCATGTCTCTTACAGCACATCTATGCCAGTGTTTGTGCAAAGAAAAGAAACCGCTTTTCTGTAAGGAGCATGTTTCTGAACCGGGGTGTGTGGTGGAGCACAGTAAGAAACCTGCCGCTGTGCTGGCTGCTGAAACACTTTCCAGAACTAGCTCTGTCCCACACCAGGTTGCTCCACTGACGTTTTACAGGTACAACAGGAGGAAGAGGCAGCTTATTGTGCTTAAGACATCTGAACAAATCCTGGGTAGGAGACACTCACAGCTTGTGAATATTGCTAATTACTTACAGTTAAGAATGAATGTATCCTGATGACAGTGATGCGAACCCAAAAGACCACAGGATTTTATGGTAAGTCTTGGTCATAAACACCCACCTGAATTTCACTGTGGTCACAGCCGGTGCTCCTCACAGCAGGACGAGGCGGCTCCTACTTGCTTGCAAACAAGGTGAGCTCATGCCAAGTCAGAGAGTCCTGATGACCTTTCCTGTGCTTGGTGCCTGCAGCAAGAGCTGGTGAGAAACACCCTGTCCTCCGGAAAGGCCCCACTGCCACTAGTCCCTTGGGAGGATGCATTTACCCGCCCACTGCCTCCTCCGAGGAAGTAGAAGCCACCTTCGAGAAGAAAGCTCAGGTAGGCCAGGCGCAAGAGTGAGCTTTTACAGCTCTCTACTCAGATTACAATTGAAAGATTAAATATGGATAAATGCTGTAGGTTTATACATAATGCTTCCTTCTCTACCTATGGAATGTGTCTGAATGGTCAAAAGACACTAAAAGGTTGTTAGAAACCTTATTGAACCAAGAAAGCCAACCCCACCCTTAAAAAAGAAATAAACCCTATTTCGTTTTACTACGGCCTTCATTTAAATGCCCTCAGAAAAACGAGTATTTTCAGATGCCTTGTGAGAATGTATCTGTTCATGCAATGGCCCAAGTTCCTCATTTAACAAGCATTGCACTTTTTAATGTAAGTCATCAAAACTATAAAACCTATTATTCTTGTCTGAAAGTGTTAATCTAAAAAGTACAGCATTACTTTATAGCCATTTCTGGTTAACTCCTATCACACGCGCATGTGCACACACACACTGTTGCCTAAACGTTTTCTAAGGATACTGATTACAAAGTGTATAAAATTAGTAATACATTGTCAGGATACAGTGAGAGAGATGAACCATCCTATAACACAGACTATCATCTAGTGTCAGTCACTAAACTGTACACATTTATACAGCCTTATATTCACCAAATGACTTCTGAAAAGTAAACAGCAAATACAAAAAGAAATTCAGTAATGCTGTTGAAAACACAGTTATTACTGACTCCAACTGATTCAAGCTGAATAAAATCTGAGTTTTAGTTTTGTCAAGCTGAAACCAAACCACCAGTGAGACAGCTTGCTCTTATCAGCTCTTGAGCTGGGCGCAAAGGAGTGGAAACTAAAACTTCCTCTCTCCGCTAGAATGACCTTAGGCTCTATTTAAGAAGCACAGGCACTACCAAGCCTGTGGGCCATCTCCCACGGGCAACTCCATGATGTCCCCAAGTTCTGCCGACACAGTGGTGTGGCTGGGAAACTTTTTTTTTTTTAATTTTGTTATTCTTCAGGCAAATGCAGGCCCTGAGGCCATTTGGTCCTGAGTGCACGTGTCTGGCACCAAACAGCACAGGAGGAAGCAGCAGGCAAGGCCGAGGGCGGATTTTGCGTGTTTGGAGGTAGTCACTTCCTTGCCTATCACTGTACACCCTAGTCTAGCATGGTATTGGTTAGACGGCTGCTTTTCGTTTCTGCCTTGCTCCTCCTCCTGCTGAGCTGCAAAAGCCAAATCCCCTTCCCAAGATCAATGTGGAGATACGTGACCAGCTGGATCCAGGCAACCGCTACTCCTCTGGAGCACCAGTTGCCTCCTCAGGAGATTTCAGAGCCTGACCTAACTCAGATGCTCAGTGCATAGCCTGGAGAAAAGTTGGAGGCACTTTGTGCATTCTCTAGCCTGCCGTACCAACCCACTGGAAGAGTGATGCCAACAGCCTTCGAGAAGGGTCACACCAGCACTAGAGAAAAGGATGGACAATGTACAAGGACAGACAGGGACAAAAAGGAGCCTCTTGTGGCTGCACTTCGCGTAGCTGTTTGTGAAAGAATAATGGCAACTTGGTTTTGCTGCTCGCAGGCATGCTGCGCCAGCTCACCCTCTGTGCTTTGAAGGCCCACTGCAAACATCCTGACAGATGGAATCGTTTTGAGTGGCACATCCTTCTTGAGAAGTAGTATATAATGTAACCCAGACCAAGAAAAGGGCCTATTTCAGCTATAGAAGTCTTAAGATTTATGTCTACCTTAGGTGCAGATGTGGGAGATCTGATCAGGCTCTGAACGTGTTAAAATTGCTCAGGCTGCTCCTAGTTCACCACTATGCAAGTCCCATGACTGCACTCCTGTGAGGAATCTGAAATATCAAGTGCACTGGAAAGAACAGATTGTCAGAAAACAGAAAATATAAATACTACAAAAGCAACGTTACTGAGTGGGAACTGATTCTGGGATTGATCTGATACCCACTTGCTGGATCACACAGTGGTTTCTATAGTCTCGATCACTTCCATTTCACACTGCGAGGGTGACAAGAGCGGGCATTCGTCTGGTTCCCAGCTGCTATCCGGGCTGTAATCTTCTTCTGAGCTTAGCTCAGCCACCCCCTCTGTGTCCTCGTCACATGACTCCACGTAGTGAACCCCCACCGCATTGATCCCCGAGTCCTCAGAGCTGGAAGGGGATGAGCAGTGATCTGGTTTTGGTGTATTGCTCTCTTTTGTGATTAAGGCATTGCGAACAGAGACTTCCTCGGGCTTTATCTTGTGGGGCACCGGTGGAGGCTGCCTCTGTACGTAGCACATCTTCCCATTGATGCATTTCACGCGATAATTGTCAATGAAGAGGTCTGCGATTGTGCAGAACTGTGGGGAGTCGGGGGGTAGGGGGGGCTGGAAGACAGGTGCAAACTTCAGAAAGTGTTCGGTGAGCGAAACGGAGATCTGGATGGTGTTTGTAGATTCCCGAGGGCGAATGGGTATTTCAGTGCTGGGAAGCTGCTCTACGGGTGTCATGGGCTGGTAGACATATTTACCTGTGGGGAAACCAGAAATTTAAAGATCGTTACCTTTATGTAAGATGATGACACGATGCTCACCCTTGGCAGTTAGTTAAAACCAGTGGTTCCCTGCAGTCAGCAGCTATTCTGTTTTCAGTGGCCTCAAGGTTTTTAGTCCTCTACTGGTACAGATTCTCTGTAACACTGCAGTTAGGCATAACCTTCCTTAACCCAGTCTTGCTCCTCTCCCTGTCCCTGCTTAGAAGATATCACTATCTCTAGAAAATTAACTTGTGGCACAACTCCATAGCTAAGAAGAGGGACAGAAGGATGGATAGCAAGTCTGCCTGTACCCTTCTATAGGAAAAAAAGAACCTGAAAAGATGCTCAGAGCTTTTTTACTTGTACTTTTTTTTTCCCCCTTCTCCTCTGAACACAGAGCAGTTCTAGCTTACATCTTGGCTACAATGAGCTGAATTTTATAATATTATTATTCCAAATTACAATGAGTCTCCCTGCATGCATTTCTGTGTTCTTTTTTCTCAGGCCTAAATTATGTTTTTCTGTATTATAAACCAGAGGTTTATACATGATTGCAATTAGAATTTTAAGGCAGAAAAAAGGGAATTCCCAAGCCACAGAAGTGCTTTTGGCATCTTGATTATCTGGTTAAGTAGTAAGAAAATAGGATTATGCTGGTTATGTAGAGCTGAACGAAGTTTGAACTGAGAATCTTTACTAAAAGCAATAAATAAAAGAGCAGAAAATCAGCACTTTGTTAGGAAAAACTGAGAAACCTGAGGCTATGCCTAAGACAGTAAAATGCTGCATTTTATTGCATGAAGCCTCTGAAAGATTCATGTCTCCCTAGGGGTTCATACACTATGAAAGCACTAATTTCCAGAAGACTTGCAAGTAGTGGGGCTCTCGAAGAGTTTTGATGCACATGTTGCAAATACTGCTTTGCAAAGGCAGAGCAAGTATCAAAGCAACTGAAGGACTGTTTTGATGCTTGATGCCCTCCAGGTAAGGAGCAGAAAGCCACTGAAGTCTTGCTGCATTAATGAAGCTGGCTGTGCTGAGCTATGCCACACATTTTTGTGTTTGCAGCCCAGAGGTGTGTGCAGCCCTTCTCCTCCCAGTTACCATTCCTTGGGAAACTGAAGCAGTGATTGCATTTCTGCTCAGGGACGCTGAGCGTGGCCTGGGACAGCAGCAGGAGAGAAGGGCTTTCCTGTTCCACAAGGAAGGGCTTGCTCCCCCCACCATTCCTCCGCAGTAAACTATTCCCATCCTTAGCCTGGGAGTCCTTCTGGGACAGGGAAGAGCTCTGACTGCAACAAGCTCCCACCAGGGTGGCAGCTGATGCCCCAGCCACCTGTTGAAAGCACTGGCACTGGGACGGGCTGAGATCCCAGCTCTTGGCAGCAGTAGCCTCTGGGGTGTTCACTGGCTCTGCCAGTCCCGATGAGACAGGGCCCACGCACAGGCTGTGCTTTGCCAGCCCAGCTCCAGTACGTTACCAGGGGAAACCTCAAGCACTGGGGAAGGCTTTTCCCACTTCTGCTGCGCTGTTGGTATTGGAAGGGAAATGGCTCGTGTGACTGTTGACTGTCTCCTCTGCTGGAACTTCAACCCCCATCACTGCAGAACAGGGAAAAAGAGGAAATGCCACAAAGAGTGCAGAGCAGAATGAAAGTCTCAGGGGAGCACGAGCGTGGGAGAGGCAGTCTGCGAGGCCAGCAAACAGAGAAAGCAGGCTCAGAGGAACAGGCAGCAGACAAGCTGAAGAGTAAAGCCCACCCCTGTCATGCCATGGGGAGAACAACCGACTGAGCCAGACTGAGACCAGCGGGACGGTAGCAGTGAGTGGGCAGGGAAAAAACATTTTATGAAGAGATTTGACCAGCTCCCCTTGAATGTTTCATCAAGCGCTTTTTTCCTACAATCTGTGCAATGATAATTGTTAACAGAGCCAATGAAAAATCTCAGTGAAAATAAAACAAGCTTTTTTTTCCCTTCATGTTTGATTATAGCTGGATGGCAGAAAATATAAACCTATCCTTCCTCCTTGCCATCTTTTTAACATTCCATGGTCTAGTTTCTAAACTTGCTGTGACTCAGAGGAATTAGGTGCTATCATCAAACAGCTGAACACTTCAACCACGGGCAGAGAGCTTACTCCTCCAGTGCCCTTTGGAGCAGCAGCACAGATATTTCAGTTCTCGCAGTCACTGAGGGATGGCGTCTCTGGAGTATCTTTCAGATCTTGCTTCTCTGGGAAGCTCTGGGGCAGGTGGGCAGACCTCACCTCCACAACCTGCCATAACAGCAGCAGCCCATGGCTTCTGGCCATCCACTGTTCTCCAGATATCCTCCTTTGAAATTAGTGAATGTTAAATATCCTACTTGCCTTGCAAAGCACCAGAGATGACCAATTAGTGTGCTGCTGACTGGAGTGGTGTCTGGTAAAATTCATCTCATGGAAACTTAAATGCAGCCTACCCTTGCCTGAAACCACGGTGCTGTATTTACTCAGATATTTGGAGTGCTTCTGTGTGGGTCCTTATTCCATTCTATGATTAAAAAAAACCCAGATACTAGTGAAAACAAAATTTCTCAACTCAATTTCGTGCCATCTCTATTGGAAGTGGCCAAGGAAGGCCCTGGTGAAGATTTTAACAGGATCAAGAAAAAAGGTATCTGTACAACAGGACTATATTCTTCTACTTAAAATAGCCACCATGTGCTGGCAGAAGGCTAGGGGACACTAGGAGAAGAAAGCAGGGGATTTAAGCCAAGGTAGTTTATAGCATGGACATTTTACAAGGAATCTTTGATTCATCAGTTTGACTTTTTACCTTTTTTTTTTTTTTTTTTCTCTTCAAAAAAAAGTGGCAGCAGGGGGAGGTGAGGTGTTACCTGGGAGCTCAGCTGGCTGTTTTACTATTGCAGCTGCATGTGGCAATTCTCTGCATGTTTCAAAACTGCCCTGCTGGCACTAATTTCAAGGTAGAAGAAAACAGTGGCTATTCTGTTAACAGAGGATTTTAGATTTCCATTTGTGTGACCTTACAGTGGCTGAACTGTTCCCTGACATTCCAAGGACAAGCTCTGCCAGGGTAAAGCAGAAATTTCCCAACAGAAAAAAGGAGAATTTTCAACATGAACAGGTTTCTAGGTTTCTTTAGAATCCTGGTACAGGTTTGTTAAGTTTCAGCTAGTTTTACAGAAAAGTTTGTGTATTTTAGATGAAACTTGTGTTTTAAAACACGATCAAGTCTCTCTTTAAGGGGTGTTGGTGCTCACAGCTGGGACTGTCAGACTGCATCATACAAAGCTGCAGTTACAGCCTCAGTTATGCATGTGAACACATCAGCCAGGATGCATCCTATGAAAAATAAATGCAGACATTTAAAAATAAGATTGCATCCCCAACCCTACAGCTTGCAGGATTGTCTTTTTCCCAGAACATTATCCCAAAAGCACAAGTCCCCAAGTTCTCTTATAATACATCTTACTCTGGTTGAACTCCCACTGTCATAAACAGCAATATTTTTGCTGACTTTAAGCAGTTGGCAAAGCTCCATGATAAAATAGTATTTTGAGCACCTCTTCTGATACGTTCTTTTTAATACACTAGCACGTAATTTATTGCCTATTTATTTCAACCAAGGCAGTTGAAGAACTCCGCAATTGAGCTGTGCTGATGAGTGCTCCTGTAAAATACAGTGTTTTGCAGAAATGCAGATGGCAGACTAGACAATGCATTGCAAGTTGTTTCCTGGGTCACGTCACCACTGCCTACACAGAACACAGTAATGCAGTGAAAGAAAAATACTGCACGTGCCAAACACGTATCTAAAAATCAAACCAGATTTTGTGAAAAGCAGTTTGCTCCATTTGCAGAAGTTTGGAAAGCTATCAAGCACTTAATAGCTGCTGTGGAGGGAAGCGCTACACTTCGGTCTCTGCAGTTCCACTACCATGGCAAAAAGGCACAGGAGAAACAAGAGCCCATTCCTGTCCTGGGTGTTTAACAGGAAATGTGTGAAAGTAAGCTCTGCCAAAACTATTTTCATGCCAAGTCTCAATTACCCGTGACAGCCATGTGCTACCAGATGACACAATGAAATGCGAGACTTCAGAAGTAGGTACGTAGGCTATGCTTAACTGTTTGTCACAACCGAAAGCCTGCACCAGTACCTATGCTTTCTGCTGCTACATGCTCACAAAGCATTATCTTCCATAAACACTGTACCTCTTCAGGTCTGATCCCAGCCACAGACTGACAGCACTTTGTGCACAACTGAAAGGGACTGGTTGTTTTTCCATTTCTTCGTTATTCAACTGACCTAAGTGAAAGCCTAAAAAACAAGTCCTCCAGAGAATTAGCACACCCTAAAGGCAATAATCAACGGCACAACTATTCCAAACATGTCTAAGGAGGTAAGTAGTGGGCAGTGCTCATCGCCCTGTGTCTCTCTTCACAGAAATATGATTTTTATTGCCAAATTGGATGGCTGCTGTTCACCAAACCCTTGGCTCCACACCTCCAGTGACACCCAACAGCAGGTTCAGCCAGAATCCAGCAGAGCAGTGACTCTATCATGACTTGCAAAGCTTGAGCAAACTCCTGCAACTCTGAAAATATTTTATCCCCAGAAGTATGTATATATATATATATATACACACATATATACAGTCTGTTTGTGGCATTGATTACCAGAACTATGTGGTTGATTGATTGAAAGCTGTATTACAGAGTCTCCTGCTTACAAAAAACCAAAAAACAAAAACCCAAACCCACCCAAATACAAATCTTTAGAGGCAAGCCACGAGGTCATTTCTTTCCAATTTTTGCTAATTGAGCAGTCTGGATGCATCGTCACCAAACAGACACAGCAGCAATTTCCATGGCTAATACAAAATAACTTAACCATGAAATAAGCAGAGGTGCTGCTCGAACATTTTATTCTCCACTTCCCTTTATCCCAGCATTTTAGTTTACCTCTGACACTCATTAGTGTGGTTTCCACATTAACAACAACAAAAAAAAAAATCTGTCTTTCAACAGTGAGGTTTCTCATAAATTCTCAAGTTATAACCTCTCAAAATGCTACCCTGAATAATTTTTTTCCTAATAAGTAACAACATGAATTGCACTTCACTTCAGAAAATGGTAAAAGATAGCTGTGGATCTTACAAGTCTAAGATAGCAACACATACCGTGTGTATTTGTTTGCATGCAAGACATTTAGACATCTTTTAACAGAAATATAAAAGCTTTTTTCATATGTGTTCTTTCCCCCGCAGCTGCTTGGACAAATTTTTCTACAGCCTCCAATCTGCCAGCTCATCTACTCTCCAAAAATCAGCAAGAATAACGAAGACCTGCTAACTGTAAGCTATTAACATGTACTGGCTAAGTTTAACCAGTACAGTTTAGGAACTGCTCCCAGGTGCCTTGGTCTGGCTAAGCACTTGTGGTAAAAGCACCTAGCTGAGGGGCACTGGTGGAGAACCAGCTCTGATCTCTGCGGAGATTTTGGTGCCTTTGGCTGTGGTGTATGCTTCAGAGAGGCTGAAGCAGTGATCTCAACCACCGGGCAAAGCACATCAACTGACATTTAGCCAGCTCTTTGCTCCCACCAAGTAAGGGTGTGCAAAGGGCCTGTGCAGTCGGTTCCCATGGTTTAACAGCAGAGAGCTGCTCATTAAATGTTGGTGACTCATTTCTGCTTGAACCTACACCTTTGTAACAGCACCAGTGATCTTCCATGGCAAAGTCAGACAGGATTCTCACTCCAGCCAAGGCTTTACTAGTGCCACATAACAACCCTACTGAAAAAAATCAGCTTACATAGGAGGGAAATTGGCCCTACTATGAAGAACATTAAAAGAAAAAATAATTCTAATTAAATACTGCACAGCTTTGAAGAAGCAAAGACAAAGCAAGTATTCATAATGCACGTGTAACAGAAGACAGTATTAGCTTAGAGGGATTCTGCATTATTCCCAGAAGAGTTCACTGCACAGCAGCTCTTCCACATCTCTCTGCAGGGAAACCTTGGAGATCAGCTGCTTAAGCACTGTCTTTCTTCACAGCAAAAGATGGAGAACTATCAAGCATTCTTCCAGTGGGACTTGTTTCATATCTCATCACTGTGGCAGGAGTGACAAGTCTGTCTCTTTAGGAAGAGCTGACACACCCCTCTGACATCTAAATGAAGTTATCTCTCAGGTGATGACAGCTACAGGCTGGAGTATTGTGTTGCTGCCTGGATTGGCACAGTAGCCCAAGGACAATGTATAAACTGTCAAACACCCAGCTGGTTCTTCAAGATCCCTGGGGTGGTGGGTGGCACAGGTGGCAGACAGTTCTGCTGTAACAGACTGGCCCGCGGTCAGCCCCAGCCCATGCATGGGAAAGAACTGGGTATCATTTCACCACTAGCAAAGCAGAAAGTCATGGCAGATGGAGGGTTTTCCTCCTTTACAGACTAAAGCAATGCTTGCTGACCACAGTCTGGGGATGTATACTGAAGGGCACTCAGCACGATATGCCTGCTTTAGGTACCCACCACCACACCTTTTTTTCAGAAGTGTTCAGCAGAGTAGAAAGGGTCATCTGAAAGCCTGATACTGGTCTGAGCACCTACATGGGGTCACTGCCTTCCGGTCCCATGGGCTGCAACAGTGGATTGTATGACTCTGACCCTTCTCCTCCTTTCTCTCTCCAGTTTTATGCACAGCTTGGGACAATAAACCTTTGCAGATAAAGATTGTCCTAACCATAAATATTCACCAAGGACTATAATAGCTTCAAATTACACTTTGCATAGAGCACAGTAATAGCTTTTCCAGAGGAGCGAGAAATGGAAGGAGAAACCCAGAGTAGATTTATAGATGGCACATGTAAAAAAATCACTGGTAACCCAGTTGCGGTTTCTTTGTGTCATATGGAGTAGCCATTATGTTGTATCTAGCAAACATCATGGGCTGTGTTGGGAACATAAGACATGGAATAAGCCACCAGAGGAAAAGTATTTCAGGACACAGTGGCACTGTCAGATTTACAGTACAAGCTCAAGTAGAGCTGAACTTGCCATTGGTGATTATAATGAAGCATAACTAAAATGCTTGTTGATGTTGAAGGAGCATCATAGATGAAGATATGCACCACCTTAATGCAAATGATACTTTCTCCCTGTGTTCCAAACAACTCTGAAAATCTATTGAGATTGTCAAATGTATTTCTAGTGCAGGGAATGCAAACAGAGCATCCTGAACATTTCCGGTACTTCTGGCATAGCTAGAAGGCACAGTAAGGGATACAGAAGAGATCCCAAAGATAGAAGCCAAGTCTGCAAAGGAATGCCAATTACTCCACCACCATCATAAAAGAAAAAGGTGTCATATGACAGGACCTTAGCAGTCTGGAAATTCACCAGGAAACATCAGCAGGCTCCGATCTAACAGAAGTGTATCACAAACAGCACCTCCTCACAGAAGCACCTACCTCAGAGCACTAACAAATCCATCCCATTCCCAAACTCATCCAAGCACAGAAAAGAGCAGGTCTAGCAAGGTTTCTACAGTGGTTCTCTCAGCAGTGGATTTTGTACTGTTGCCAGTTCTCATGAGAAGGAGAGGTGTTCCCTCTCATTGCTCTATAGTGAGAGACTGCTGTGACAGCTCTTGACTTCATGAGCCATAAGCTTTTCACAGGAAACCAAAAAAAGGGGGGGGGGGAGGGAATCAGAAAGTTTTTTCTTCATAGAATTTTTATTTTAATGCCCGTTTGTCTTGATTTGTTTTAAATCCAAAAAAGGATCATGATGGTACATGCTGTGAGCTGTCTAAGCCTTTCAGGGGTTTCTGTAGATGCAGGCTTAAGAACAGGTAATTCTTAAATGCAAACAGACCCTGGAGCTTCCTTCTATCATCCCTGCTCTTTCCTCTCATTGCTTACTTGGATTTACAAGACTTAAAGAAAAAGCAACCCTGAAGGCTTGAAAAATGTTCCATGCAGCCATAAATCCTCTTAAAGGGGCCATACGTGCTTACTAACCACTGTAAGGGACATAATATCAACACCCAGAAGAGTAATGAACAACGCACACCACACGTGCATTCTGAAAGGAGCTCTGTCTTTCTAGTACATGTCAGAAGTGTTATGCTTACCACAGGTACTGCTAACCCCAGCCTCACACTGGGTTACGGAAACACACACACCCCACAGTGCAGGCATGAAAACCATAGCTGACAGTCTCTGTTACCTCCAAAAAGCACAGTTTACCATGAGCACAGCAGCTGACTGCTGGCCATCACAATCCAAGCTCTGAAGCCAAGGATGATTGCATTCCAACATCCCTTTGCAAAGCCATCCCCAAAGGGGAGAACAGCCTCTCTTTGTACATTCCCTAAAAAATTTTATTCCTCCAGTTATGCTAGATATTTTTTAATTCAGTAGAGAAAATAGCAAAAAATAGCTTAGGCTAAATATTTATTCTACCAAGCCGTTCCTGTGCACCATCTGCTTAAGCTTCAGCGTCCCATCATTTCCATGCAGACAGTCAGTGTGCTGATATGGTAACAAAGAAGGATAAGCACAGAGCAGTGTCAGAAGCTACCTAGAAAACATTGCCCAGAAGGCATTTCCCAGTATAGAGAAATCACAGGCACTAGAAAGACCAGTTACAGTCTTCTTCCAGGTGTGTAGCACCTGCTGCAAGGAGGCACCCAGGAGCCCCTGTACACAACAGGAATGTTTTCCTGTGAATTCTTGAATAAGCAGAACAGCTCAGGGGTTCTTGAAGGGAATGTCATTTCCAAATGACGATACGATACAAGAAAGACCCTCACTCTGCACCCACAGGTGACAGACCAGGAGGACAGCTGAGGCAGTCTCCTGCCTCCAAGTTTTTCGTAACTTGGAATGGACACCTCTTTATAGCTACAGCCTGTTTCCCTGGTGGGTTGACAGAAGAAACAGTGGCATATGTGATGTGCTGTACCTGTGCTGCTCCCTACCTGTTGTCAGAGTCTCCTGCTGACAAGTCATCTGTGCAGTGGCCTGACTAGAGTGCAAGCCTTCTGGGCTTGACAAACAACACATTCTTCAACTTCATTGCTGGGAATAGCATCCTTATTTATCAATACAGGCCATTCTTGTAAGCCTCATCCTATTGCTTCTTCTGGTGCCTATCTATGCACATTTTCATTCATACTTCATTCAAATGAATCTTCGTATGCCTATTACAAGCCTCTACAGAATCCACTTCTGAAGAATTTAAAGGACTGCTCTTCCTGCTTACATCCAAAATATGACACCACATAGAGCTTATGTGTGCATGCATGGGTGCCAACCCATCCCTCAGAGGGATCCAGCAATGTTCTGCAAGAAAAAATAAAAGACCAAGTACCACCCTTGGAAGAGGCGGAGGTGGGCCATCATGTCATACAGTGCCACTGCAGACAAACAGAGCAGCTGGACAACGCAGGCAGGACTGAACTCAGCACTTGCTGCTGTGGCAAGGTAAGCAAATGCTGTCAGGGAGGTAAAAGCATCACCCTTGAGTTTCACACCAACAGGGACAAGATCCCACATCACCAGCTGTACAACACTGGTGTCTGCAGCACAGGGCAGGAAAACCAAAGAAAAAGGTGTTGCCTTTTACCTGCCCTGCCTACAGACTGGCTAGTGCTGGTGGACTGCAGAGGACTGCAAAATCTGATCTGTCCACCCTGACACAACTGATGGTGCCAAGCCTTTCACCAGGGACAAGCAGCACTTGTGAGTGAGCGCAAACACCGGGACTGTGGCTCAGGATCAGTACACTGACATCCAAACAACACAGGCAGCCACACAGCATGAAGCAGCCAAGCACCCTGCCTCAAACATCTGCAGGTATGCTCTAGCACCAGCATCACATGTCAAGCAGTGAGAGGGATGACAGCAGAGCCTGCTCTCGCTGGGCACAGCAGGGAAAATGTTGCAAGGCTGGGTACAAGTACACAAGCAAAACAAGCAGTTTTGAGAGCACACATGTGAGCTCTCAAGCTCTGCAGCCACCGGTGAGAACAAGAATACAAATGCATGCCTCTTGTTGAAATTGTTTTACAACATAGGTTATATATAAATTCCAACTGTTACAGTGCCTAAATTAAAGTATGGTTATATTAAAAACAAGGCCCAGTTGCCAAGCAATCAGATTTTACTTTCCCTGTAGGTTTTTTCTTCCATCTATGTGAACATACTCATACTCAACTATTGGCAAAAACATCTCCAAATTGCACCAACTGCACTTTTGGAATTCTGTGATCAGTCACTACATAAAAATTGATTAATGGAAGAATCAAAGCCATTATGAAAACATACTCTGTATCTTGTGGACAGAAAAATTCATGAGGGTGCTGGAAGAAAAACCACAACACACTAAAATAGGGTCACTTTATACGCACAGAGAGATACATACATATATATATATATATATATGCGCTACCTGGAATCCAATCTTCTGTTAACCACCTTTTTACATTAGTATAAGCTTGTGCCATCCATCAACAGCTAAGCCCACACTGTCACAGCTATCATTCTGGAACATCCTCCAATGTTCGTGAGTAAAGTGTTTTCATTTTTGTCCTTTATAGAAACAAAAATTTCTGGTATAGCCTTACCAATGTGCAGAACTGAGTTAACCAAGGCTTGAAGTGAGTCATGAAGTAGATGTGGCACTTAGGGACATGGTTTAGTGGTGACCTGGCAGTGCTGGGTTAATGGTTGGACTTGATGTTCTTAAAGGTCTCTTCCAATCATTGAAATGATTTTATGATTCTATGAAGTGTAAGGCAGTGTTGGTTAAATTGAGAGTCATTACATAAGAACACTCCAAGGTGTCCATCCTCTACAAGCCCAGCTCTGATGGTTGCATCAACATGAGCAGGGACAAAATATATTCTTGATGAGTACACAGGTTCTGCCAGGAAATCTGAGGTCCTGTGCCAAGTACCTGTAAGCCCTCTTCAGTACTCCCAGCAAACCTGAATGCACAGTCACCTCTGCAGACCTACAGCATGGAAACCATGAAGACGACAATCTTGTGACTCAGTTTGTCTCACAGGGCAAGGCAAGGATATGAACATGGACACATGGAACATCCATCAACAACCGTAAGTGTAAGAAAAGCACTGCAGGTATTAGAAAGCGCTGCAGTTGTATGCTTTTGCATTAAGGTGCTCAGAGTAAGCACGCTTGCAGATTGAAGCTGGCAAACAGTTTTCCTTACCTGCAAGGTCCAGGAAGGAAGCCACACGCTTGCCACAGGCACTATACTCCAGTACAAATTTTATCTTTGAGCTGTTACTCTGCAGTAAGAAAAGCACCTGAAGCCTTTTACCAGAAAGAAGACCTCTGAACTGGAGCAAAAGCTCAGCCTTCACCATGGAGCTGTTCAGAATGTCCTGAATCCACAGACAACTGCACCAGCTGACAGGACGCAACATTAAGGAACTTTTCCTTCAGAATTACTTGCTACTTGTAGGAAACATCCACACCCTCATCATTTCAGGCTGGTTCTGAGTAGGCTCCATAAAAACCAGCAGGTTAACACTTCAAGCAGCTACAGAAGAGAGATGTCATTTATCTGCAACTTTTAGAGGCTCTTAGCAGCAGATCATTGAGTTTTGGACAAGCAGTCTAATTTTTTGTGTATCATGCTCCTCAGATGGATGGACAGATTATAAAACACAGCCTCATAGTCATGCATGACAAGTGAGAGTTTATGGCTGCCAGAAAGTGTTTCACTTCACAAAGCTCCTTTTTCTCAGGACTTTCAGAAAAAGAAGTGCAGTGATTTCTATTCAATTCTGTATGAGGCACAGAAGAGTTAGTCCTAGGAGATATATTTACAGCAAGGAAATTGAATTCAAAGCCTTTCCTGTGGTCTATTCCGGTTAAGTGATATCAGAGTTTTTGTTAATAATAATAATTATAATAGAACATGCATGTCTCTAAACATAACCCTGCATTATAGTAAGGATTCAAAAATGACTGGCAGCAGATTCTTTCAGTGGCACTGACGTTCCCACAAGGTATGATGAATCTACATATGTGGGTTCTCTTTTTGAGACACAGCATCAATAGTACATTTATACTGTGACTTGCAGATTGTAACTAAAACCAGAGCAACAAAATGCAATCCAGGTCCAGAATGGTGCACCCATAAAAACTAGCAGATGAGTGTTTCTTTCCCCTTAGAGTGATGCTTCAGAATATATAAAACTGACATTCTTTCCTTCATTATGTACAGCTCAGTGAAATGAAGCTAGCTCTTCAAAACACAGGTAAAGAGAAGATCTTACACAGCCACAGGCAGCAAATCCTCATTAAAAGTCTTTTCCCATTACAAGCTGAAAAATCCACCTTTCTGCAGCTCTTGCCTGGTGCTCAGCATAATGCTTTGCTTGTGGACAAATTTCATCCAATGTTCCAACGTTCACAGCAAAAGCAAATGAAAAATACCTATTTCTCCTTGGATTTGTAATCATCCTCCCATCAAGACAAGCTGTGTTTTCAGAGGACACCCAGCCCCAGAGTTCCTAGCCCCACTGCTCCATTCCAGACAGAGGTTTCCACAAAGAAAAATGTATGAGCTGCTCATGCAGAACCTGCCAGGTCTGGATTAAACTCCGGGCATAACAGTCCCAGAATTACGTGATGCACACTAGGGAGCAGGAAGCTATTTCAAGGCACACCTGCAAGTGTCATACACCACTTAGCAAAATGCAAGGGTGGGGAAGCATTTGTATTTTTTAAAGCCTATACTGCCACCACAATCATTTTGCATGGCTGAGCCTAGCAACTCCTCCCTCTCTGACCACTGAAAGGAGACCTCACAGCTTTCACCCATGCTCAGTTTGTTTTCTTGTAAATTGTCCAAACAGCTAAATTTCACAGAAGTGGTGGAACTGAAATTTATTTGCCATATTTACTTTTCAATATAAGATAGGCAAGAGGCTTTAAGTAACTAAAAGCCTGCTTTTTTTGATGCTGAACCACAGCAAAAACAAACCCAAACCACAGAAAGGCTAATATAAGGTAGCATAATTACTATCTATTGATACAACTGCTCTGAAACAAGTATTGTGGAACTGTTATTCCTAACATATTTTTGATAACTGCAGCATAATATGCCAAGAGTTTTACAAGGTGTTTAACACAATGTAAGATATTCAGGTCAAAAAATAAACACAGTTGCAACAGAATACGCTATTTTTGCATTGTCCAAGGATAAAGCCAATCTTGTATTAAGTGTGATGCTTTCTCGGGTGAGTTAATTTTTAGGAAATAAAATTAGCAAAACATAGTCAAAGTTCTGCTGTCAAGAGAGATGTAACCCCAAGAATCTGATCACTTCTGGACAAAGCAGATACCACCACAGTGCCAAGAGCCTCCCAGACAGCAGCAGTGCAAATCAGGGCCTCAGCAGTAATCCAGAGGTGAGAAAAGGAAGACAGACACCTTGCTGCAGACCTGCCTCTGGCACATGTTTTCTCTGACTCTGGAAAAAGTAGATCTTTAAGGCTCTCAATTGCCAACCTACATCCAATAAAGAAAACCCCACAAGGCTGTCAGAAGGAAGGAAGGTGAACAGGGGGCTGTCACCCTGGCAAGGGGAATGCACACATGGATAGAATGAAGGGGCATACTGTGAGCAAGAGGAATGTGTAACAGGACAAAGGTAGGGGCTGAAGTAACACCTCTTGGGCCAACACCTTCTCTACAGGGGACTCCAAAGGCTTGAGCCCATATCCTGTTTCCACATGGAGACAGGAGTCGGCAGGCACAGAGATGTCTGGCCACATACAGGAGAAGGCTGTTGTATACATTTATTGCAGCAGGACATGAGATGCTGCCTGCTCTCCTGGACCCTGATGCCCACAGAGCCAGGTATCTCCAGTTGGCAGCCAATGCATCCAGACAGCCCCGCCCCATTTTCATCCTTCCGAAGCCCACCAGTGCTGCACATTTTGCATGAGCCTGCTTTTAACTGGGTTCAGAGCTCCACAGGTACCGGGGCACATTAGAGAACCACCTCCCATCTCACAGGGAAATCTGCTCCACACCAAGCTTGTAACAGACTGAAAACGATGCAAAATAAACTCCCAGGCTTAGACACAGAAGTCATACAGATACCTGCAGCACTTTAGGTTCTCAGAGCTGTTTGGATACAGTAAACAGTCTCTGTGATCCTGCCTGCCAGCTATTATTGCCATTTTATGGACAGAGAAACATTGGAGGTAAAGGCTGCACTTAAGGTACTGCTTACTTCAGAGCGTGCCAACAAAAATGCCTTTGGGGAATTCAGACTAGGTTCTTTCTCAATTATTACTTCTATAGACAAGTAACTCTGCAATGCTAAATTGCTTCTGTCACTGAAGTAAGCAGATGTGATCCTGAATACACGAGGAGACAATCTACTCATTGTAGCTGCGATGAGTTTTTGTCATTTTTCAGTGTAAGTGCACTTTCTCCAAGAGTTGACATTCTCCAGGACCTTGGACACTGATGGAAGATAATACTTCAAAGGCCAATTTAATTGATGCAGAGCTTCCTGTACCCCAATATAGCTCTTAAGAGTCACAGAAAAGCACTTTCAAGAACCCTCTGAGGATTCTCAAGTCAATATTCCAGCACTGCATTTACGGAAGATAACTGCCAACATTGTTTAATTACATCTCTGACCTCTATACCATTTCCCATTACAGGCCTCATTCCTACCTCTTTTAAGTCCAACTTAACTCGTTCTGCAGGAGTGAGATACAAAGAGATCCTTAGCTCTAAGATTTGCATTAGGAAAAAAGGGGGCAAGAAGGGAGCACAATTCTTCATGGCTTTCAGAAGATTAAACAAGAAAATGAGGTATGTGACTTCCTCCATTTAAAACCATAGTTTCATGGTATGTCCAAGTTTCCTTAGCTGTAAAGGAGGAATTAAGGAGGAAGTTTGTAATTCTTGCTAAAGCTATAATAATTTTTAAATCTTATGAGTGCCACAGGGAAGCTAAGGGTTGGATGGGAATTCAGGTGGTCCTTCCAAGAGGGAATCAGCTCTGTGTAACTCCTATGAGACACTAGTTGAAGCCTTCCTTAAAGACCTTCAAGGACCATGATTCCTCATCTTCTCAAGTACTCTGTTCCCTTCTTCATTTCTCTTCCTAGTTAAAACGTTTTCTGATATCCAAACCCGAACAATCCTTGCTACAGATAAGTGACAAGTGGTTATCTTCAAAATCTCCGTAGAGAACTAAAACACAGCTTTCTTTGCAAGGCTGCCCCTACACTTTGCAAAGTTCATCTCCCCTCCCTCTGTCAATCTTTTACACCCCAAGCAACACCTTTGCTTTTACATTCTTGAGGTCTCTTCCAACCTGGCATTCTATGATACTAGGAAATCATATTTTCTAAGCTGATCAGTGCGATGTCCTACAGAACCTCCCCTTCTCCTAGAGCTTTTTCAAGTGCAATGCTCAAAACAAAGCACATCAGTCTGGTTTCATCATTACTGAGCTGAAGGGACTAAGTAAATTGCATGCTTGCAGCTCCCGTTAATGCATCCCCAAGTGAAGGCTCAGGTTCTGGGTTTGGATTTTCTATCACAAAGGCCTCCTGCTGCTGACACACACTCAGTTCATGATCCATCTTAATCCCCAGATCCTTCTCCACAGTGTCACTTCTCCAGTTGTTCACAGCTCCACATCTGATTTCCCCTTCTCAGGACCATCAGCAACTGATTTCAGGTAACATCCAGTTTTGAAATACCATTTTGAGCTCTGATCCTGTACTCCAAAAGGCTTATAAGCTCAAATATCTTGATGGTGACCACAAATAACTGAGACCAGGGAAATTTTGGAAGGGTATATCTAGGTCATAACTTGAGGGCCTTTCTGTCATCAATGAAATGCCAATGAGACATCCCTGTTCCTGTGCAGCAGGTGACTATGGCACCTTCTCACAAAGCCAATTTCAGGGCACAGACAAAAAAACCCCACATTGCTTTGAACAGCTTTCAGATGAACCCCAAATCAAGCAAAATTCCTAGAATGCATATGTAATTCAAATAGAAGTTCTCATCCAAATAAAAGGTGGCTTTTTGAAGTATGTGTGGGGGGAATCCATGCAGGAGATTAAATTACAAGGAGATGGCAACTGACTTAAAAGGCAAATGGGATGTCAGGAGTCAAGGGACATCTTCAGCAGCACCCAGCAGTCCTCACATAAGGGCACAACTTTAACCCCTGACCATCCAGGCATTAAGATCTCCAAAATGCAACATGACCTAAGTACACAGCTCCATCACCATTTCCTGACCTCACACCGACATGCTGTTTGAGAAGCCTGCTCTTCAAGGCTGTACGTGATTAATTATTCATCAAACTATGTTTGGACATCCACAGTTCAACCCCAGCCTCCATGATTATACACATCAGTATCTTAATTAAAGTCGTCAGGTGCCTTTTCAACAGAGTTGGATCAACGTTGCATTTTGAAACAGTAACTACCTACTATAAATACCATAAAGCAGTTATTTCTCTGCTCAAAAGATTTTAAACCGTATGCTTGTATAAAGAAAATCATTAGAACCGAGAACGAAGTAGCTGGTGAATGCTTCCTCCGGTGAAAAGACAACCGACTGTAGGCAGCAGCAGCGGCAGTGTGTGAAGGCAGCAGTCAGTGCCGCAAGCAGCGGCCGGGATGAGAGGTGTTCGGACGCCAGGACCCGGGGCAACTCTCCCGAGCACCGCCGCTGCCACGCCCGACCACCCCTCCGGGAGCAGCCCCGAAGTTGGGGGTGCCACAGCAGCAGGCTCGGCCCGGGGTTCTTCCCTGCGGCCGCCAAGGCATCGCGCTGCCAGCAGCCGCCTGCGCAGGGACAGCTCCGGGGGGCGGGCTCCTCCCGGCCGGCCGGCACCCCCGCCGCGGGACGGGGCCGTGAGGTGGAACCCGGGCAGGGCAGCGCGCGAGGACCGTTGGGACCGTTAAAACCGTTGGGGCCGCGCGCTCGCTCGCTCGCTCGCTCACTCACAGTGGCACCATCCCAGGTGGCAGCACCAGTGGAGGCGGAAGCA
>JAAGNO010014526.1:57083-68982 GCA_033439905.1 Ceryle rudis | reverse complement strand
GTATCAATTACTATTCCTAGTGAGAAGTTTATAAAAAGCATCTTAAATGCCAAGTGAAAGCTCTTTTCTGTGAATGGCCACCTAACAGTTTCCTTCAAAATTCATCATTCTTTCAACAAGAATATGAAATTGAGTCACCTCCTTTGGTGGTGGTACACACAAAATTTTTTGTTGCAGTTTTGTTAATTCTTGATATTACTGTTAATTTTATATCTAGAACTTTTTAAACTCAGCTACTCTTTCCCTTTTAGAAGACCTTTATAAGTGAAAGCGATTTGTCTAGTTTGATTTTTTCCCCATAAAACCAGCAAATGTTAATGTAAGTAGGTACCTACAAACAGAAAACAGTTCCAAAAAATGGGGTTTTTGTCCTGTAACTTGTTGTTTTGTTGAACAAAAACAACAACAAACTTATGTAATATATATATCATAAAATTAAAATGTATTTATAGTCACAAAGATTATAATATATACATAAAATTAAAATCAGTAAATGTTTACTACTAAACTGCTTCTATTTATTCTTTTTAGACTTCTAATTTTAAGAAAGTTGTCAATATCACCTGACTATTGATCTGGCACATATAATCACAGATCATTAAGTCAGTGAAACACCTCAGTGTCACCCTTGTCTTATTTCTTATCCACCTACAATTTCCTTTTGTGTGAGAGAATTTAAAAAGGACATATAAAAGGGTAACAGAACAAGGCAACAGATAACTGAGTTAATTGGAATAGAACCTGTGAAGGTCTGAGAAGCTGAGAAACTTTTTAGTTGTATGAGGTATTACCCGGTGACTTATAGCAAGCCAGGCCTTTTCTCCCTGTAAAGTTTGGAGATTCATACAGAACCAGTATACTTAGACTTTGCTGCTCATTCCTCTCTCCTTCATGGCCCCCTGGTGGGATTGGAAGGAGAATCGAGAGAAAAAAAGTAAAAATCTGTGGGTTGAGAAAAAGACAGTTTAGTAGAACAACACGAAGAGAGAAGAAAGAATATTAATAATAGTAATGTTACATATAACGAGTGATATACAATGCAGTGCTCACTGACCCTGGAGCCTCTCCCTGCTCTGGGCTGATTGCTCAAATCAGCCACCCTTTTCCCAGGTCAGCATCTATTTATATATAAAGTAGTCATGACATCAGTATGGTATTGAATATCCCATTGGCTGATTTGGTTGCCTACCCTGGCAGTGGCCACTCCCAGCTTCTTGTGAAAATTAACCCTAACCTAGCCAAACCTAGGACACCAGTGTTATCTTAAAGGCAGTGGTTTCTATCACTAGTATAAACACTTGGTTAGGCCAAAACTGAGCACTTCCAGCAAGTCTTGCCCTAACAGTAACATATTAAATTACCACATAAATGTGTGTATTGTAGGATAAAAGCAATTTAATATTACAACAGCAGTTGGATGTTTTTGTTTGCTCCTTGTTTCTATCTCTTAAGCACTCAATACACAATTAACAGTAGTTAAATATTTATGGTTCTTTCTAATCTATTGTGTGTTAGGAATTCATCTACTGAATATAAAAATGACATTTTCTTAAAAGGCAGATGTTTCATTAAATGCTAAAACTTTTTCTTCTTAAAAGCATATTTTAATCTTAAATCTATTACACATTTTCTTGAATTTGTCTATGAATGACAGAGAACAAATAAAGACTAATCAAGCTGTCATATTTATTAAATGTTTGACAGTGGTTGCTGAGTGCCTAGATTTTAATTAACTGCACATGTTTTGAAAGCTTTGCTATGTTTTTTTCTTACTCAAGAGCTATTCTTCTGTGATAGAGTAGGTTGTTTGTAATATCTATTTGAGAAGTACAGAATTCAAGCTGTGTGTAGGTGATACATGAATTTTTCACCCCTGCTGACAACCACAATGACTTCTGTGTAATTCTTTGAACTGATTCAATCAAACTCATGCTGTTTATGCTTTTAATTGATTGAATTAAAACATCATTTTAAACACTTAATCATTCCATTAGGCAGGATTATGTTTGTCTATTCTGTGCTCAATCCAGCACAAAATAACCAGAGATTTTTAGTACACAAAGGATAAGAAAACGAGTACCTCAGCCTCTTGGTCTCTCAGTCATCCTGGTTTGGTAGCTTCACATAACCATCTATGCAAAGGAGCTCTCTCTTTCAAACGAGACTGAAGGTGTGTACTAGAATTGGATCTGTCAAAGACTATGAAGACTATTTTGTTTTGGAAAACCAGGTGTGAGCATCAACCTATGAATTCAGAATGAACAGGCTAATAAGACACACTGCTGCTTCCAAACCATGAAGTTCCATTCCTTTGGGCTTTCCTGTAGAAGACTTCAGAAGAGCACTGCCAGTCTGGTAGGAATAATATTTTCACAATATGTCATCTTTACATTTTTTCTTTACTTAACTTTTCTTTACTCAGCTAAGAAGTTCATAGTCATATTTTTACATCAAGAATTCTTCTGCTGTCTAGAAATCATAGTAAAACTAGGATTTTTTTCAGCCTGTATTTACTGATTAGATTTACTATAAGTAATATATTTACCAACAATGGAAAAAGTGTAGATTTTTGTCTTCTTCCATTATATTTATTTGCTTTTTTCCAACTTAACTGATTTTATCTGTGACTCCTTCACAAAGTTTTTGCCACCATTGTTGCATTTTAACAAATAGTCTGATTATAATTTTATAATGGTGATTTTTGCATCTTTCTGTATATTAAAGCATCCATAAATCTTTTCATTTCATAGAATCATAGAATGGTTGGGGTTGGAAGGGACCTTAAAGATCATGTAGTTCCACCCACCCTGCCATGGGCAGGGACACCTTCCAATACACCAGGTTTCTCAGAGCCCCATCCAACCTGGCCTTGAACTCTTCCAGGAACGGGGCATCCACAGCCTCTCTGGGCAACCTGTTCTAGTGTCTCACCACCATCACAGTAAAGAATCTCTTCTTACACCTAATCTGAATCCTTTCAGTTTAAAAGCATTACCCCTCATCCTATCACTACAACCCCTGATAAAGAGTCTGTCCCCATCTTTCCTATAGGGCCCTTTTAAGCACTGGAAGGACATTATAAGGTTTCCCCCAAGCATTCTCTTCTCCAGGCTGAACATCCCCAGCTCTCACAGCTTGTCCTCATAGGGGAGGTGCTCAAGGCCCTGATCATCTTTGTGGCTCTCCACTGGACATGCTGAAGGTCTATGTCTTATTCTGGAGACCCCAGAGCTGAACACAGTACTCCAGGCAGGGTTTTGCCAGAGTGGAGTAGAGGGGGAGAATCACTTCCTTTGACCTGTTGGCCACACTTCTCTTGATACAGTACAGAATGTGATTGACTTTCTGTGCTCTGAGTGTACATTGCTGGCTCATATTCAGTTTTTCATCCACCAATACCCCCAAGTCCTTCTCAGTAGGGCTGTTATCAATCCCATCAACCTTCAGCCTGCATTTGTGCTTGGGATTGCCCCGATCCAGGTGCAGGACCTTGCTTTGGGCCTTGTTGAACTTCATGAGGTTTGCATGGGCCTGCCTATCCAGGTCCCTCTGGATAGCATCCCTTCCCTGCAGCACATTGACTACACCACACAGTTTGATGTAATTTGTAAATTTGCTGAAGGTGTGCTTTATCCCACTGTCCATGTCACCAAGATAGATGTTGAACAGCACCGGTCCCAAGACTGACCCCTAAGGAACACTAGTCATCACTGGTCTCCATTCAGACATCAAGACATTGACCACAAGTCCTTGAGTATGACTATCCAGTCAGTTCCTTATCCTCCAAGTGGTCCACCTTTCAAATCCATGTCTCTCCAATTTGGAGACAAGGATGTTGTATGGGACAGCATCAAAGGCTTTACAGAAGTCCAGGTAGATGATTTCAGTTGCTCTTCCATTATCCACCAATGCTAAACCCTGCTGTAGAAAGTCACCAAATTTTCCAGGCAAGATTTGTTCTCAGTGAAGCCATGTTGGCTGCAACATGTCACCCCCTTATTTTCCATGTACCCTAGCATAATTTCCAGGATGATCTGCTGCATGATCTTGTCAGGCACAGAGATGAGACTGACTGGTATGTTGTTCCCTGGGTCTTCTTTTTTTCCCTTTTTAAAAAAGGGAGTTATGTTTCCCCTTTTCCAGTCAGAGGAACTTCACCAGACTGACACAGCTTCTGAAATATGATGAATGGGGGCTTAGCAACATCATCCACCAGTTTCCTCATTACCCACAGAAGCATCTCCTCAGGTCCCATGGAGTTGTACACCTTCAGGTTCCTTAGATGAACTTGAACCTGATCTTCTCTTACACGAGGTAGTTCTTCATACTCTCAGTCCCTTCCTTTGCCTTTTGAGACCTCGGCAGTGTGGCTGAAGCACTTGCTAGAGAAGGCTGAGGCAAAAGAGTCATAGATTATCTCACACTTCTCCATATCCTGGGTAACAAGGTCTCTCCTTTCTTTCCAGAGAGGGCCCACAACTTCTGTAGTCTTTTTTTTTATCACTGATGTTCCAATAGAAGCTTTTCTTGTTGCCCTCGATCTCGATGTCCCTGGCCAGACTGAATTCTATCAGGGCTTTGGCTTTCCTAACTTGATCTCTGGCTGCTCAGACAATTACTCTGTATTCTTCCCAGGTTACCTGCCCTTGATTCCATCCTCTGTAGTCTTATTTTTTTGTGTTTGAGTTGGTCCAGGATCTCCTTGTTCATGCATGCAACCTCCTGGCATTGTTGCCTGACTTCCTCTTTGTTGAGATGCAATGCTACTGAGCTTGGAGGAGGTGAACCTTGAATATTAACCAGATTTCATAGGCCACTCTTCCTTCCAGGTCTTTATCCCATGGTAATCTACCAAGCAGGTCCCCAAAGAGGCCAAAGTCTGCTCTCCTCTAGTCCAGGGTAGTGAGCTTGTTGTGTGCCCTCCTTGTCGCTCTAAGGATCTTGAGCTCCACCATTTCATGATCTCTGCAGACAAGGCTGCCCTTGAGCATCACATTTGTCTAAAGTGGTTCCACACACATATTTTAAAATACTGACTACATAGTGCTAAAAATCTTTTGATAAGTTGCAGAGATATATGACAAAAATAATTTTGTGGGAGGCAATATGAATGTGCCACATGAATGGTTCACCCACACACTTTCCCTTAATCCCTTGTCAATGTTGTTTATATTCAAATTTCTTGGAAACTTAAAATATTATCCATGCACAAATAAGATTATTTAATGTAAAATTCTTCTGGTTTTGCTTCAAATACTATTTGTCTGAATAAAATTTTTATTGGTTTAGGAGCAATATTCTTTTCTGAGATGGTAGGGAGCTTTTAATATATCTTTGCTCTAAAGAATCATTGCCTCATGACTTCTATGCTTGATACCTCTCAATGATCTCGTGTGCATATTTACAATGTTATATTTATTTCTAATTTCACTCCAAAATCACAACCTTAGCTGTCAGGCTCAAGCTGTGTTCTTCTCTTTGTATCTGTCATCACTGTTAATAAGGATTTGCATGCCAAATTAGGCCCTTGGTTACAGATGAAATTCCATTACTTTCAAATTATGTCCTCAGCGATAACTCCATAATTTTATAACCTCCTTATTGCAAGTACACCTGTAACTAAATAGATTTTAAGCCTGATCCAAAGGTTATTGAAAACAATTAGTATCTTTATACTCACTTCAATTAGCTTTCAATAAGGCCTTTATTTAACAACTCTGAATGAAGTATATGAAGGATTAATGCCCCTCTCATTCTCTCTTATCTATGTTGGCTAGTAATGACAATCAAACTTATTACTGATTCTTTTTTAGAAGGCAAATTTTAAACAGCTATCTGAATATATACATGAAAATTACAGCCTCTTACAAATTTACCCTTAAGAGCCACGTAGTAAAGGAGTACATAGAAAGGTCACTATTTTGAAAGAAATAACACTCTGAGTAATCAGTGTGTAGCAAAATTGTACTTTATGTTTCATTAAGACTTATTTCCTCAGTGATTTTAAAAAGAGAATAAAATTTCATTATCACATATATTTGAAAGCAAAAAATGGAGAACATTATCCATCTGATAAATATAGAATGTACTTGAAGGTTTGAAAAAAACTCTAAAATACGTACTTAGTATGATGCAAAAGATGAATCTTAAATTCAAAGTGGTTCTGGTATGAGCACTTGTAACTGCAATAGGAACATGCTTTCTGTAAATAAATACATACTTAGTATGATGCAGAAGGTGAATCTTAAATTGAAAGTGTGTTTCTGGTATGAGCACTTGTAACTGCAATAGGATCATGCTTTCCGGATATAGAGAGAAGAGCAATATAGATTTTAATGTGCTCTTAAGTTGGCTACCAGTCTATATATACATACAATGCTTTCAGATACTTCAGCATATTCTTAATTTAGATTTTGTCTCATTTTAAATAATCACATATACCTTATAAAAAATGTTGTCTGTATATTTTTGTAAAGCTTAAGGTCAGGAGGAAAAGAACTACCTCTATGAAATGCTTTAATTCTAAAAAATACTGTTGCTATGACTACTTGAGTAGCTTTTAAGGTAATGTCCTTTTGATTTAAAGTATTTTTAGAACTTTGGTTACCCTAACAACAGTGTACACTTAAACCAGCAACTTCTAACAAGTTATTTCTTGTTTGTAAAGAAAATCTATTTTCTTTTTCTTTCCTGATGAAGAACTTCTAGTCATTAAATGATAGAAAAGATAAAAGAAACAAAGCTTCAAAACTGTGTTTCACGTATTATCTCGCTCAGCACCTTTAGTCTAAGTAGCAGCAGTTAATTTATACTGATAATTTCACTGTATTTTTACTATGAGCAGATCAGATGATCAAGATGGAACAGTAAGACTAATATTTTTGGCTGTCATACCCATAGTGGTTTGTTATTGTATTTCAGTAGATAAATATTTTTTAAATTGGCTGTAGTTCCTATGTAACCTGTCTTATTTCAGTTAATAATAGGGAGTAATACATCGCAAGGCTCCATTTCTAGAAGAAAAAATGTTTACTTTTTCTTACTCAAACCGATGTCTTTATTCCAGTGCTTTTTTTAGCATTTTGGTGAAGAGCTGTGAATATTCTCTCCATTCATTCTAAGAAGTTATTCCTTATTTTTGTTCTGAATTTACCACCTGCCCCTTTCAATTTATGACCTCTAACAGTTACATTGGAAGATCTGGTGAATAATTGTTCTCTATTCAGTTTCTCTATGCCAGTCTTGACTTTAAAGACCTCTATCATGCTTATCTTCAGTTATCTCTTCCAGGCTGAAGAATATTATTCCAGGAAATACACTGAATGTATGGATTGTTAGATGGATTTAAGGCAGAGTAGACTATCATCTGCAAAGGGTGATGGTTAATGGCTTGGTGTCTGGTGGCTGATAGTAAGTGGGGAATCCCTGGAGTCAGTATTGTGCAACAGAAGTTTTCTGAAGCTCATCAGGAATAGTCATATGCATCATAGAAGGCTGTAAAGGGTCTGACTGAGTAGGACCTTATCAGAAAAGGATCTGCCAAGTAAAAAAAAAAAAAGCCAGTGTACAGTAAGATGAGCAAGAGAAGCATTGAAAGCTAGTTTTTTCTCTAAAGGAGAGGGTTCAGGAAGTCAAGCACAATAACACCGCCATCAGGACAGGGACCTTGCCAGTCAGAGCTCTGTCCCATAGTATCCAAGTGAGGCCTGCAGGGCAGGCTCAGATACGTCAGCCAGGTTCAGTCAGGCCCCAATCACCAGTCAGGTCCGTGGCTGATGAAGGTCCTAGGTAAAGATAAAAAGTTAGCCTGCAGTGGACTTAGGTCTGCTGAAGGTAACTAGGATCAGATATATCCTTGTGACTGCCAAGAAAATCCAGTCACTAAAGGTCTGATGACAAGGCTGGAATCCCAGAATCATAGAATGGTAGTGTCTCAAAGGGACCTCTAGAGATAAGTCCAACTCCCATGCTAAGGCAAAGTCACCTAAAGAAGGTTGCACAGGAATGCGTCCTGGTGGGTTTTGAATGTCTCCAGAGATGGAGACTCTACCACCCCTCTGGGCAGACTATTCCAGTTCTCTGTCACCCTCAAAGTAAAGAAGGTCCTCCTCATGTTTAGATGGATCTTCCTATGTTCAAGGTTGTGTCCATTACCTCTTGAAGACAGTCCACAGGTCAGGCATCCATGACCAAACACAACACATACACAGGATATCTCAGATCAGGACTAGAGGTCTCAATCAGTTTAAAGGGAGCTTCTGGTCCAATGGAAGGGAGTTTGAGGGGTGGAAGATGCAGGTGAGGCTGTTCAGGGCCATTAAGGCCAATTAGTGCCCTCAGAGAACTGGCAGTATTCCCCTCTTCTTTGCAGAGAGGTCATACTTGTTAGTTTGCTAAATGTGGGTCTGACCTGTAGGTTGACATCCCAGCCTGGCCTTGGCACGTTCCTGTCCCCACAGAGGTGCCCAGTACTGGAGCTGCCTCTATCTGTCCCCAGCCTGCCCTACTTCCTGATTGTGATGCTGTTTTTCTCTGAGTGGTGAGTCCTTTTCCTGTCACCCCCAAGAAAAGCCCCTGTAGCTCCCCATCCTCAGGGGGAAGCCAGCCCCCATTGTGCCTTAAAGATATTTTATTTTAAAGAAGTTTTTGTATAAAACATAACGGTGTTATATTTGCTAGATTTCTATGACAGTGAACTTTAGTCAGATCTGTACTATATTTAAGTGAATAACTGTATGAATGTAGGAGCTGCTGACAGGTCATTTATGGAATGCTAATCAAAAAAATCCTGAGTCTGGCTGGACACTGGAGGCTAATGTAAAGAGATTGCGATAAGGTACCTTGAAACACCACAATCTGTTTTCTGAAAAATAAGTATCTAGAAAACCAATTTACCACTTGATCGCAAACCCCTAAATTCTTAATTTCTCATGCAATTAACCAAATCAAGAGTTTTGACACATCAATAAATACAACATCAGTAGAATTTCCATGATCATAGTAACATAGATAACAGCAAAATATTTGTCAAATTTAATAAAGCACATCAGGTTGAATAACCAAGCCAAAAAATTTACGACATCAATCACTGTTTCCATTTGTAGACAGGTGTAAAGGATGAGTATACACAAGAAGAGGATGTAAGCAAAAGCCAGCTGCAGTACCTGAAAAAGAATATGTTTTCATGGAAGGAAAAAAAAAAAAGAAAAAGAAACAACAAATAGAAACACGGATACAGTTGTAGAGATTTGTAAAAAAAAAATATAATTGGGCCGTGGCAAATTTAGACATAAAGATATTTTCAATATCTCTGTAAGTACAAACATCCATAGATACTGCAGTCTTAAAGGAACATTAAGTGTGAAAAAACAAAGGAATCCTAAAAGAATTATGAACAAATTGGAAAATTTACTTTATGGAAGCTAAATGTTTAATGTACTATTGGAACTAAGCTATCATGTTGATGTGTGGGTCATCAGCTATATGCAACAAAGCAGGATTACTAATACTGAGTAACCATATCCCAATATGTGAAGACAGATTGAAAATTAGAGGAAGACTTAGAAATAAATTTTAACAGAATGTAGATGCAAAATACTTTAAAATAAAAATTTCAGATTCATGGGTTCCAGTCCACACGCCATTATATCTTGAAGAGCTTAATACATAGTCAAATATCAGGTGGCTACAACATTGCTTTAGAGACAGGGAGGGAACTCCTAGACAGTTTTAGCTAATGATATGCCAACATTTTGAAAGAAAAAATACTTTTTTCCATGAAAATGCAAATGACAACAATGAATCATCAATGGAGGGAGATAGCACACACAAATACAAAAGGACAAGACCTTAACTTTGGCACTTCCATTGTCTAATTTATTATGTTGAATATCTGCTTCTATATGCCCTCTTCTTTTTTTTTTTTTTCATTTATAGGTTTATAATTCTACTATGCATTTACAGATATTCAACTTTGCATCCTTGTTGTCATTTAGTTTCTATTCCTCTTCTTTTTCTTATATAAAAAAAAAATTACCAGAATTGCAAATAAAAATGAATAGTGGAGAACTAGATGACACAACATATTCAGATTATTTTTCAGATACTTTTGCCAAAATCTTTACAAAGAGCTATTTATGAAGTTAATTATTGCTATGTAAAGGCAAATTTTATCACAAATGAAAAACTGACTAAACTAAGCAAAACAAATAATGAAAATAATTATTTTATTCTCAATGGGAAGAGGATGACTGTGATTAGAGAAAGAACCAGTTATGTAGTGTGGTATTCACTGATGATCTGGAAAAGTGATACTGGAAAACCAAATAATTTAAAATGGTGATTGAGATGCAACTGAGGAGTTCCAAGTAGTCCTAATAGAAATTAATGAATAAAACCATGGATAAAAATCAGAACTAATAGAGGAAAAGCAATGCAAAAGGAATTATTTGAATATTTGTTTGCAGGATTAATGATTTATTTGTATTAGCTCAAGATATGGATGTAGGCATTATAATGAACATATCAAGTCCAATAGCTAAGATAATTGCAAAAAAAAAAAAAAAAATCTAAGTGTAAACCAAAAGCAAAGAATAACATAGAAGAGTAGTATTCTCATATGGTCTCACCTGCAGTACATACTAATTTTGGTTCCTTTGTATGCATGTTTTAGAGGGTATTCAGTGTTAAGATGTAAGAATGATTAAAAGTTAAAAAACATTTCTTTTCAAGAAACTGAAAAGGTTATCACTGTGACCCACTGGTTTATTTAGAGTGAACCAAGATGATTCCTAGGGTAAATACATAGACTGGACTATCTACTCCTTTTTCCATGATTTTCATGCCTTTTTTTTTTTTTTTTCCCCTCTCTTTCCTCCCCATTATATTGACTTTACTAATGCACTTTCGTATTTGTCAGAAAAAATATGGAGGTGGTGAGAGTTTCCTATGCACCCATGATCAAATTTTCTATTAGACTGCTCAAAGTGCCTTCTTTTGTTCTGTAGAATTTAAGAATAAAGTTTTTGACAGATGATGCATAAGGTTCTATAAGTGGAGAATATGCAGAAACATTTGGAAGTATTTTATCTGATAATCTAATTCTACCTCCTTTCCTTGTAAAGAACATTGATTAAAAGGAATGACAGTCAGCAGTGAAAGCCCCCAAAAGAGGAAAAAAAGCTAGATACATATGTAAATATTTTATATATGTAAAGTATATTAAATGCATGTAGATAAATGAGTTTGTTCAATTGTCACCATGACGATAGCTAAACATTGATATACTAATGCTTCTATATACATATGAACTTAAAGCTAAGTATGGAACTCAGAAACACATAGTAATATAAAATGCAGAAGTTCTAACAGAACATTTTATTCTCCTATATTTCTATAGCTAGTCCTTTATCATAATCTAGCTATATTTCTCTGACATAGTTTAGCTAAAAAGATTTATGTCACCAAATCTAATATTTTGCCAAACTGCAGATGGATTACATCTGCTTCCTTTGACTAAAAGGGGACCATGAGGATGATCCCATCAGTGGGATGGAGCACCTCTCCTATGAGGACAGACTGAGAGAGTTTGGGTTGTCTGGAAAAGAAAAGGCTCTGGGGAGACTTTATTGTGGCCTTCCAGTATCTTAAGGGGGCCTACAAGAAAGTTGGGAAGGGACTTTTTAGGCTGTCGGGCAGTGATAGGACTAGAGGGAATGGATTAAAACTAGAGATAGGTCGATTCATGTTAGACATTAGGAAGAATTTCTTCACCTTGAGGGTGGTGAGACACTGGAACAGGTTTCCCAGAGAGGTGGTGGAAACCCCATCCTTGGAGATGTTTAAGACCAGGCTGGATGGGGCTCTGAGCAACCTGCTCTAGTGGGAGGTGTCCCTGCCA
>JAAGNO010014526.1:0-56983 GCA_033439905.1 Ceryle rudis | reverse complement strand
CTGCCATTGGCAGGGGGGTTGGAACTAGATGATCTTTAAGGTCCCTTCCAACCCTGACAATTCTATGATTCTATGAAAATAAAAGCAATACTGTTAAAAAAAGAGAAATGTTTCTAGCATCATCTGCTTTTTGTAATCTCATCCTGTATTTCATTCAATTTCACCTCAAATCATATATTTCACATCCTTCATTATTTTCAGTTAGTCCTACTTAGCATGGTATTCTCCAATATATTCACAATAATTTCTTTCAACATTTTTTTTTCCACTGATCTATTGGCTGATGACGTTTATATATTTATTTGCTAAACACTTACACATCTGTGGAATTTTTCATCACTAAGCTATGACCTATATTCTGTTCTGATTTAAACTTAAAGTCCATGATCCAGAATGAAGGACTAAATGGTGAGGACTAAATGATGGTTCAGCCCTAACTATCATCCAGCTTTATTGCTGTGAAGTACTATATGTAGCTGTATATTATCAGAAACTGTTAATTTCCATTCCAGTCAAACGGAATGTTTGTTCAATTCTGCCATACTCTCTCTGGTGTCTCTAGTGTCAACTTTTGCTGGATCTCCTGTGATACTGGTAGCTTTTACACTTTTCTACAGCTTGCCCTATTAGAATCATAGAATCATAGAATTGTTCTGGCTGGAAGACACCTTCAGGATGATCAAGTCCAACCTTATTCCTAGCTCTATCAAAGCCACTAAACCATGCCCCTAAGCACAACATCTACCCAGCTCTTAAACACCTCCAAAGATGGTGACTCCATCACCTCTTTGGGCAGGCTATTCCAATACCTGACAACCCTTTCAGTAAAAAAATTCTTCCTAACATTCCTCTAGTTCAACTTCAGGCCATTTTCTCTTGTTCTATTGCTTGTCACTAGGGAGAACAGACCAACTCCCACCTCATTACAACTTCCCTTCAGGTAGTTGTACAGAGCAATAAAGTCTCCCCTCATCCTTCTTTTCTCAAGGCTAAACAGCCCCAGATCCTTCAGCCTTTCCTCATAAGATACATGCTCCAAACCCTTTACTAGATTAGTAGCCTGCCTCTGTACCCTCTCCAGCACCTCAATGTCCTTCCTGTAGAGAGGGGACCAAAACTGGAAACAGTATTCAAGGAGTGGTCTCACCAAAGCTGAGTACAGGGGAATGATCACCTCCCTGCTCCTGCTGACTACACTATTCCTGATACAGGCCAGGATGCAGTTGGCCTTCTTGCCCACCTGGGCACACTGCTGGCTCATGTTGAACTGTCTGTCAATCAACACTCCCAGGTCCTTCTCTGCCTGGCAGCTCTCCAGCCACTCCTCCATAAGCCTGTAGCGCTGCTGGGCGTTGTTGTGGCCAAAGCACAGGACCCGACATTCAGCCTTACTCATGGAATTGGCCTTGGTCCAGTGATCCAGCCTATCTAGATCCCTCTGTAGAACTTCCCTACCCTCAAGCAGATCGACACTTCCACCCAGCTTGGTGTCATCTGCAAACTTACTAAGTGTGCACTCTATCCCATTATCCAAATTGCTGACGAAGACTTTAAACAGGAGTGGCCCCAGTACTGAGCCCTGGGGGACACCACTCATGACTGGGTGCCAACTGGATTTAACTCCATTGACTACAACTCTTTGGACTCGTTCATCTAACCAGTTTTCCACTCAGAAAAAAACAGGGTTAGGGTTTTAATTTTTTTTCCTCCTATGCCAGAATATCAATTTCCTTTCCTGCTCTTAACATTTTCCCATTTGTAAGTGTCTTTTTTGTATTTAATATCTCATTCCCAATTCCTCTGTCTGTGGTACTATTATTTTATCTTTGTGGAGCAAGAAACTATACATTTCACAGAACTCTTCTTTGGATTGAGTACGGCCACATTCCAGTCGGCACTTCTTACCTTTCCACAGGCTGTCCTTGTTTTATCTTCCTTAGAGGTTGTAATCTTTAATCTTTCCTTGTCTACTGTTGAATTTATGATTTTGTTTTGCTCAGACACTACCCTTGGCCAAGTAAATTAATGTTTATCTTTTCCTTTCATGTTGCTATTCTGTATCCCCAAATATTTTTAGTTTTAATCTGCAATGCCCCCACTCCCCATTTAAAGGAAAGAAAAATTCTCTTGTCCAAATAACAAAATATTTTGCTGCCTCCTTACAACCTTCCAATTCCAAATGCCACCTAATTTAGAATTATAATGCCAGTGTGGTCAAATAACTATGCAGACAAGGGACAATTGCAGTTTTTACAATAGGTACATGAAATATCAAAGATTTTAAAATAATAATAAGAAAAAGATACATGAGAATATTTTTTTTTTTTTTTTCTCAATGGGAAGAGGATGAATATGGCTTAGAGCAAGGGAATGGAGAACCATTGAGAGATTTCCTTGTAGGAAGAACAGTTTGCATGTTTTATTTCCAGCTGTGAAAAAAACAAACACATCCCATGGTCACTAATTTAATCTTCACTGCAGGTACTGGGAAACATCAACAAACAGTTACTTCAAAAAGAGATTTTATATGCATCGTATTTTGTTTTCCAGTAGGCAAATAAAATGTCTAGTCTCAGTAAGACCAGCTTCATTGCTGCTTAACACTAGGGTGGCCTTCTCAAAATATGTCAGTAAAAAGATATACAGATGTCCTGTGGTCCATTAAGCAGGTGTTAGATACAGAGATGCATTGCTATCCTGCAGGGCAGCAAAGTCACTAATGTCTTTGTACAGATCAGTCATTTAGCACAGATAGCTATCAGCATGCTATCTCATATGAGAGTTATTTCAGGGGAGCAATAAAACAGAAAGTTATCTGCAGTAGAAGTGATTTTACTCATGTAATAATTAAGGACAAGTTTTACATGTGCCTGCATCATCTCAAGGGTTCTAAAAAACATTCATTGCATTGCAATGCAGTAATAAGAACTGAAACAATTTTCAGAAGAAAATAAGAAATTAAAATTTGTCCAAGTTAAGAGACTCAAAGACTTATGTGCTGTTGGCTTTGCCATATTAATGGTGTGTTCAAATCTAAATGTGCAATGTAACCCCTATCGATATATTAGATTTGAAATGCAGTTGTATGAAATATTAAACTTATGCAAGGCATAGGCATTTGTCATTAAAAAATTATTATAATCAGTTATGCAGGCCTCTGGTAGCAGCTTGAAGTCTTAAGAAAAAAGAATAGGAATAATTCACCTACAGAAGTTGCCTTTTCCCTTGAAATATCTTCCTAACTTCTGGCAACCAGAGGTTTAACAGTTTTCAGAGCTGCATATTTTGATTAGGACCTTCTGATATCATAGGTCTTTATGAAACTCTCATCCATAAATCTGTTTAGTTCCCCTTAAAGACGTTCATACTGGAGTCCCCTACAGTATCCTAATCTCTATGATGTAATTAGCTAGCAAATGAAAGAGTTTGTCTTATTATTTCATTTTCACCCGCTGTTTGATTTTTATATTTATAGCTGCCTGCTTCTTGAGTTAAGAGGAGTAAGAGGTAGACTTTTCCTAATAATTTCTTTTAGATCATGTGTGATATTTTTAGACCTCTATTACAGCTTCTTTTGCCTATATCTTTTCCAGATTGACATGTCTCATCTTTTTTGTTTCCCCTAATATGTCTTTTTTTTTTTTTTTTTTTTTTTTACTTTTTACATTTCCATTTTAGGGAATTCCAGAAATCAATTTTGACTTCAGTGATCATTTTGTCACTGTTTTCTGTATCTTTTCTAGTTCATTTAGAAACAGGGAGTCTAGACTTGAACACAATATTGAAATTCCAGGTACAGCAGAGATTAATATAATGGTATAATTATGCTGGGGTTTTCTTCCAGTTTCTTTCTAATATTCTAGTTTCACTTCCAACTGTCACTACCAATTTCAGAACTTGATCAAAAGTCTTTCTAAGGTTTGTTTCCTGACTTTTAACACCTGATTTAAGATGCATCACTATGCATGTGTAATTTAAGTTGCTTTTCTAAATATGCTTTATGGTGTTTTTTTCGGTACTGAATTCCCCTGCTATTCCATTATCCAATTGCTCTCTAAAGCCAGCATTACACTGATTAACTTGAATAATTTGGTAGCAGCATTGAATTTTGTCAATTGTTTTCCCATTTCTTTTGTGAGACCATAATATCTTCACATCAGCGTCCATAGCAGAGATATATGCTGTATAGTGATCTTTTTCCAGTAGAAAAACTAATTGTTTACTCTTATCTTTGTTCCTTACCTTCAAAATATATTAACCATGAAAAGACCATGCCTCTTTTGTTTCTATCAAAATCTTTGGTGAAGGACAGTGTCTGATTTTTTTTTTTTTAAATTCATGTGTGCAATTGCAGCATAATCATTGCAGGTTCTATAGAGGGATCTGGACAGGCTGGATCGATGGGCTGAAGTCAATGGTATGAGGTTAAACAAGGTCCTGTACTTGGGTCACAACAACCCATGCAACACTACAGGTTTAGGGAAGAGTGGATGGAAAGCTGATTGGCAGGAAAAGACCTGGGGGTTCTAGTCAACAGCCAGCTGAACATGAGCCAGTAGTGTGCCCAGGTGGCCAGGAAGGCCAATAGCATCCTGGCTTGTACAAGCATTATTGTGGCCAGCAGGACCAGAGAAGTGATTGTTCCCCCCATACTCAGCACTGGTGAGGCTGCATGTGGAATAGTGTGTTCAGTTTTGGGCCACTCACTACAAGAAAAACATTGAGGTGCTGCAGCATGCCCAGAGAAGAGCAATGAAGCTGGTGAAGGAGCTAGAGCACAAGTCTTACAAAGACTGGCTGAAGGAACTGGGGTTGTTTAGTCTGGAGAAAAGGACACTCGGGGGAAACCTTATCTCTCTCTGTAACTACCTGAAAGGAGGTCACAGAGAGGTGGGTGTCAGTTTTCTCCCCAGTAATAAATGATAGGACAAAAGGAAATGGCCTCAAGTTGCACCAGGGGAGGTTTGGATTGGATATTAAGAAAAGATTCTTCCCTGAAAGAGTAATGAGGCACTGGAACAGGCTGCCCAGGGAAGTGGTTGAGTCACCATCCCTGGTGGCATTTATAAGACTGGAGATGTGATTCTGAAGGACATGTTTTAGTGGTGACTTGGCAGTGAAAGGTTAAAGATTGGACTTTATGATCTGAAAGGTCTCTTCCAACCAAAACAGTTCTATGATTCTAAAATGCCTTTCTTATACAGATAAGGTTATACTTCAAACATCTTTGTTAAAAATACATTTCCATAAAACCTGCAGACATCTCAGAGGACTAGCAAATAATGCCTATACTTTCAGTTTCAGGCAAATGATTCAACTGTCAAAAGTCTGTGGTTATCAGAACTTGTTACCATCTGATGGTGTTTAATAGCTCATAAGAGATAAATTGTTTCTTCTTTTTGCACTTTAAAGGTGGATGTTTTGCTGGGAATAGAGTAGGTAACACCCTTTAGGAGGTTAACAAATTTTATTTTAAAATATTATACAATTCATGATTTAAAGTTATGTTTTCTTTATTGCTAAAATGGAAAACAATTTATCAGCTGAAATGTTTACAGAATTTGGAGAAATTAGTCTATTTTTTATTTTATCTCTACAAATATTGATTGTGATACTAGAGCATGAGTAGAATAGTATAGCACTCCTTTCAGTTTATTTTTTTAAAGGAACAGGTGTTAGCAATTCTCTTGTCAAAGTAATTATGTTAGTTGTGAATTTCCTGGAAAAGCATTTTAAAAGCTTTTGATAGGTTGACAGGAGAGGTATGTTTCTTAGTGTCAAATGAAAAGAAGCAGGCTATCTGATGGATCTCATGAGTGGCAATTCCTGACAGTGGCCTTTGAGCAGAAGCTGTCTGCTAAATAGTTTGGTTATCAAGAAGCTGGCATGGACTTGAAGCTAGGTTTGAATGTATAAGGGAGGAGAAATAGCGATCAAGAAGAGAAATGGAAAACTTAAAGAAAATAATACAGAAGGCACAATGACAGAATGACATTCTTTTTTTTTTTTTTTTGGGTAGTGAAATTTGGCAAATTTAAAACTGATGTGACATATATAAACAGTCATGCAATAAATCAAATCACAAATATTTAAAATAATTTTAACCTAAAAATACACCATTTAGCAGCTGAAATAAAGTTTATTGCACAGATAAACTGATGAACATAATGGAGATAAAGTCTGGGCTACAGCCCTCCCCCACCATGACTGAAATAGATTTTAGTGAAAGAGTTGACTCATTCTTTGCTGAAAAAAAAATGTATATATGTAAAAGTTGGACTAAAGAGTTTGTCAAATTTTTTACTATGGCTCTGTGATTATATAAGAATCTCTATTCAACTGAAATGACAGAAAACAAGTATTTTTTATCATTTTTGGAATCAGGTGTTATCATGTGCCAAATAATAAGAGTAATAGCAGAGAATACATGCTTTCTTCAAACACTGAAATATCACATCATTAAGAATATTCTCTAGTCCTGCTGCAGGCTGAATTTTAATGGATTCCCATGATATGCTGAAAGCTGTAAATATTTGTTCCTTATTTAAGGCATTATTTCTACTTCCATCTGTTGTAAGTGTCATTTTATGGGAATGAATTCTTGAGAGAGGCAGTTTTACTGCTTATAGTGTGATGCAAACAGTATAACATTACTCTCCTGATAAAATTGAGTTAAAAGATGTAAATATATGCTTACATTGTGCACATCTGTCCAGTTTCCACATGCTGTTACAGTAACTGTCAACATGCTTACGATGTAAATGGCTATTAGGTCATTTGTATGCATACCATTTTATAAAAGAACTGACCTCATTTGGAGCGAAACAATAATTTATTAAGAATTATTATATATTGACCAATATTCTGTCATTTAAGCAGTTCCCTGGAAGAGAATGCATTAATTAATCAGATTGCATTTTTTTCTCTCAGCTTTAAACAGAGCATTCAGCCTCAACCCTTACTCAGCAAAGCACACATTATTTCATAAGTGTGCTGAGTGCATGTGTGTCTACTCATCTCTATTAAGCAGAGTACTGTCATTCACAACCTATTCACCACAGCCATTAATCATAGGTATGCAGACAGTGCATTAGTACTAGGATTGTACAGATTTGCTCTTAGGGTAGACTTTTTTTTTTAGTTTTTGTTATTTTGAGGGTGGAGAAAGTGAAGATAGAATTTACCATTCTGTGGATCATCTTTTCAGTATCTACTTCCTCATGTCTTGAAATAATGCATTCTCACAAATTTACCTGTACTTTTGTGTCTCAAATTTCCTTCCACATTTTCTCAGTGAAGTTAAATGCTATTAGAAAGAAATGAAGAAATACTAGATTTTTATTTTAGGTTCCCTAAAACCAGAGAGGAAAATGGTGAGAGGAGGGAAAAGGTTACACTGAACCAAAACTATTTTTCCAAAGTTTTCTCAGACAAATGGGGATAAAATAAAACCTTTTTACTCAGTATGAAACACAATGTTTTGTTTCTCATGTCACAAAAATTTTTTAAATTGCTTTTAAAGTAAATTAGCTAAATATTTAAATTAAACTACCACTTTAAAGTAGTTTATTTTGAAAATATTCTGATCAAACAATTGAACACTTCCCAAGTGAAATATTTGAATTACACTTCACTCTTTATTTACTGATATTTACTTTTTTTTTTTTTTTCAGCTAAAGTATTTCATCTTGTTTGATCTTAATTCACACAAAAAATGAACCTAGTGAATCTCAAATGTAGCTTTGCTTCCGAGGTTTACACTTGGACAACACATAATGCAGAAAACTGAACTTGAAAATAGACTGTTATATTTAAGAAACAATTTCTAACTACTACATCAGACTACCCTGAAATTGTAAAATTATGACAATGGTACTAACAAAAATAGTTTGTCTCTGAATTTTTCTGAAGATTAGAAATTAATCACAGTCCCTTACAATCATGCAGACAACCAGCTGTAGGAAGAAATGTTTCTGAAGCTGTGCTCAATGATATTAACATTTCTGTGAGGTCTTTTTCTTTGAGCTGTCTGCCAGTGTACTGAACCCCTTTACTGAACCACTGGTGATTTTTCTTCACACAAGATAGAACAGGATAATAGTTTCTGTGTTATCTGTCAAGTTAAATAGGTCAGAGTTTTAAAGTACTGGTATCTAAAGAGATAATCCAAGTCCAAAGAAAATTCCAGAGATAAATTGTTTAAACTGAATGTACCTTTCATATATATTCATAATATGTATGTACAACCACATATTCAAACAGAAATTCTTTTTCTACTGTTCTACACATGTGCCTATGAATGCAAACATAAAATGATTCACAGAATCACAGAATGGCTGAGGTGGAAGGGGCCTCTGAAGGTCACCTGGTCCAACACTCCTGCTTGAGCACCTGAAGCAGGTTACCCATGACCATGTTCAGGCCTCTTTTGAATATCTCCAAGAGGGAAACTCTGCATCCTATGTGGGCAACTTGTGGCAGTGCTCAATCACCCTCACAATAAAAAGTTTCCTTACAATAAAACTGAACGTTCTGTATTTCATTTTTTTTCCCCGATTGCTTCTTGTCCTGTTCACTGGGCATCACTGAAAGGAGCTTGGCCTTATCTTCTTTACAACCTTCTTTCAGATATTCATATACACTGATAAGATTCCCCTAAGCCTTCTCTAGACCAAACGGTCTCAGCTTTCTCAGTCTCTCCTTGCACGAGATCCTACAGTCCCTTAATCATCTTTGTGGCCCTTTGTTGGACTCTCTTCAGTATGCCCATTTCTCTTTTTCACTGAGGAGCCCCGACATGGAAACAAGACTTAGGTGTGGCATCACCGGTTCTGACTAGAAGGGAGGGATCACTTCATTTTATCTGTTGGCAATACTTTGGCTAATACAGGATACCACTAGCTGCTTTTGCTGTATGGGCATATTGCTAAGTTGTGTTCAACTTGTTGTCCACCAGGACCTGCAGGTCCTTTTGTGCCAAACTGCTTTCCATGTGGTGAAACCTTCAAACTGCTAAGAGTGCTCTTAAACAGGTTGTACATAGAAACTACAACAAATTATTGAGTCCCAAAAAACCAGGCATGCTAAAATGGTTTGACCATCTTGTTATATTGGAATATAAATAAGAACAGGCCTGTCCCAGTTGAAGAATGATGCTATTTGCTTGCATATTGCTTATCCTATAGGAATAAAAGCATTACTACTGCAATAATACTACTATTGAATGCTTTTGGTATGAGCTGCAAACCAAAAGTACCCACTCTGAATGGAAAAGAATTCATTTTAAAAGAATTTTACTGACAAAAAAGTAATATTCAGTAAAATCAAAATAATGTGATAGAAACAGTGCTTGAAATCAATTAAAAATGGTAATTTAAAATACCTTCATTCTCAAAGACTTAGTGATTTAAATTAATAAAAGCTCTTACATGGCTGGTATATTAGGACTGGCATTTCCCAAGCTGTTATGATGTGATGAAATTAATATCTGATTGCAAATGCTGGTGAGAACTTCATCACAAACATGCCAAAGGGACCAAACTCCAGGATAGAGTTTATCTTTTACTATATAATCATTAAAATCAATCTCTGTGGGATGTGAACATATTTATTTTGTTGTGTTGACTTTAAGCAGAGACAAGCTAACCTCTAGCATAACCTTTATATTCTGTGGTTATTTAAACCAGTCTGATCTTATTCTGTGGCTGGTTGTACATTTTTATGGTCTTTTGCCTAATTTCGTTTCCTTTGATTCTTCTTCCCTTGACATCACTTTTTGATTAAATTCAAATTAAAAACCTTAATTTATACAGAATTATACAAAAGGCATAGCAAAATCTAGTAGTATTACTACATACTCTATAACATTTTCTGTATACATTTTTTCCTTATTCATTTTTATTTGAAGCAGTCTTTATATTTTTAGAATATTTAAAAGATGCATAAGAAAATTTGGAGTTCCTTGATCCTGCACATGACATGTTTCATGGACGTGGACAATGGCTGAATAGTTGAGAGATTTCTTTAGTGTTGATAATGGGTTGTAGTGGTGCCTGGGATTTAAGAGGTTAACAGTTGAAGCAAGATTTTGGAGACTGTAAGTTTTCTTTGTTTTAGCTAAGCTGCACATGTTGCTGGAATGGATGGAAAGTGGTAGCTTGCTTCTGATCTGCTACTCTAGCCCTTCTTGCAAATAAGTGTGCCTTAAAACTTGGCTACCTGACATGAGAAAGCCTGTCCAGTATTTAGAAGCCTGTGCAAAAGTGAGGTCCCTGAAAATTCCTATTTCAGGAAACTTCTGTGTGAAGCGTAGTTAGTATATATGCAATTCTTATTACTAGGAGGTAAAACACTTTTAGATTAATGTATGATATTTGTATAATGTATTTCTAATTAACAATCATAAACTGTCTTTTGCCTATTGGTATTCTTTAACCAGCAGTGGAAAACTGAAATGGACTTGCCTTGATACCTCATGAAAACTCATGCAGTTTATAAATCTGCAGGTTAAGGTTTACAATTAAATTTCTGTACCTGAAAAAAACTCCCACCATTTCTAATGGTTGCTAATTTAAGAAAGATGCTCTAAGGTGACTGTTGCCAATCTCGTATGTTTACATCTGAACCATTTTGTCAGTTGTTTGTATGAAAAGAGGACCACAGAGCAGAAAAAAAGTGATAGATGTAATTTAGACATACCTGGAAAACCATTCACCTTAAAGATGAAGAACCAAGGGGGTAAGAAAGAACATAGCAAACTTCAGATGCAGGCTGTAGCTCACTCGTAGGAGTATACAGAACTTAAAGAAATTGCTGTGAGAGGCAAGTCAGGAATTTCCAAATAGTATTCTTACTCCTTGCAATGTCTTCCAATAGTATTTTCTGTATAAATGTTACTTGTGAACATCAGTTAAATGTTCATAATACATTTTTGAAGAGAGTAAATGTCATCAGTCCTGCTGAGGCTCAGTTATCACAAAGGACACAGCTTCCAAAACTCAATTTGAAAAGTCAGATTTCCTAGTACATCTTACCTAGCTATCCCTATTTTAAAGATGCAATCTCAAGTCCATCTCATGTTTGCAAAATGATGCAAAAGAAAAGTGTCACATTCAGTCAGTGACAGACATGAGACTCAAGCAGTCAATTCTCAAAATTGCTCATGTGTGATAATACACCATTGTTGGAGAATGCTCATTCAGATTGTTCTTTAATAGCAAAGCATAACTTGACTGATTTTTTTTTAGTTGACTGCTGATGTCAAATTAGAGTTAATGTACAATGTATTGCTGCTCTTTATTTTCTCTAATAGAAAAAATATTTATATATGAATATATATTTTATATATATAAATTTATTTACACACAAATTCCAGGACAATGGAGACATTACTTCAATCCAACTGGGAATTTTCATTTTGGCTTGATATCTTTTTCATCCTTTAGCAATCAAAATTCTTAATATACAAACTGAAATCTATTTTCACACTGAAACTTAATACTTTTCTTTTAAAACTACACTAAGTATTAAACCAACTTTGATACTCTCCTTCAGCTCTTGTCCCACTTCAGCTTCATAGTATTTGACTTAAAATTTTGGAATATTTAATCAATTAAAACAAAAAGAAACATCAGATAAGAAGTTTTGGCAAACATACAGGAAAAACTTGAGAGAAAATGTACCTAGATTTTATAGAGAACTAGGGAAACTTCTGCCTGAGATACTAAGTTTTGACATTTACAGGATCTCTCTTATCTCAACTGTGTGTCTTAAACACACAATCATCCTCATTTTATTTGGTAACTTATAGTAAATTCTATGCAATTAAAAGTAAACTGACTCTTGCCACCACCAAATTAAAAATGAGAAAATAGCTACATTTCATATTTTAAAATACAAAAATAAAATAGTGCCCATCCTCCCAAAATAAAGAGCCTTACTCTACAAACAGATGTAAGTAATATTTCCTCTTTTTTTATCCTGAACAAGTGAAGTCAATGAAAATTTTTTCATTAATTCATTGGATGATAATGCCTAGATTGAAATAGAAAGTATTAAATGCTTTATTATAAGTAAAGGAGAATGCAAAACTTTTCTTTACGGTATATAATCCTGTAGAAATAATCATGACAAAAATTCTTTTTCTCTTCACAGTCTCAGTATAGAGTGAAAGTACTGTTTGAGTGTCAGTTCCTTAAGTCTCATGCAATTATAATGTGTTCTGAAAGGCTAGCTTGCCTAAGCTTCTGGAACTTTTACATGGAAGTGTTTCAGGTGTAGGCTAAATGCTTAAAACTATATAAATGACTTTAGGCTAACCCAAGTCACATATTTAGGCATTTAGGAAGATCAAGACATGTATATCTCCTAAAACACTCTAAAGAACCTATTTTCCAGAGCACTTAAACTTGCAGTGTCTAAAATGAGTGGTGGCCTCTAATATGAACTACTTGGCTGAATTTGGATTCCTGCACTTTTTCTGAAACACTTCTAAACACAGTCAAAATTATCTGATATTACAGTATGCTTGGAAAATATATCAAAAGCATTGAATTGCACTCTACTTAGTTGAGTCCAGGAAAGTACATTAGCAACTCTGACCATTTTCATTCAATGAAAAGAAGTGCATAAGCTAAAAGTCCAGTTGAAATACTCTTTCAAAAGCCTGAGAGCTTATTTCACAAGGTTTAAGTATATGATTTTATTTTTTTTTCTGGAGGAATGTCCCCATCATCAGGCTACAGATACACTCTTCTTTCCTCAATCTGAATACAGGTCATAGGGCACTGAAAAAAATGAGTTTAGAGATGTTTCCATACCAGAAGCCATCTGAACCAGGGCTACACCTGGTCATCATAGGCTTCAAGTCACTTTCCTGAGAGTTAAGCCTAACAGCATGGTTGTTCTGTTTTAAAGAGGAGTTGGATAGGTAGCCTTCTACTTTTTTTACTCCAAAGTAATAATTTTTGCTAAGGTGGAATAGCTATATTTAGTATTCTTCACCAAAACAACTTCTTCTTTGCTGTATGGTACCCTAAATGTCAAACATAATCTAATTTTACTGGGAAAACAATGAAAAAAGATGTTAAGCTCTACTTTGTAAAGCTTGGGCTCATTGTAGAGAGGTATGGACAAAGTACAGGTTCAGATAAAACAAATTTTCAGGTTATGGGGAGGTAAAAGAGAGCACAGCATTGGAATTGCAACAGCATTTGCATTATTGCTTCTAGGACTTTCAGTGCACTTTGCAAATTCACCAACTAAAACTCCCAAGCTCTATATACAACAGAGATAGAACTCAGCTGTCTGTATTCCCAAATGACTGTTCTAAATATCAGTCTAGGGCACTCATGATTTTTCACCAATAGGCAGTGGAGAAATCAAACATGTGACACACCCCAGATAGACTGCAGCATATCAAAACTGTACACAGATTCTGTAAAGCAAAACAAAATACAAAATGCACTTGCTTAGAATGTGCAAATCATAGTCATCACTGAAAATTCTGTCCTGTATTTTGCTCTCTTCATGTATTATACAATAGTTAATAGAATACAGAATAAATTACTGTTCGGAGAAAACTATCACAATTTATACATATCTGAATAGTTTCAACACTGCAACCACCCTCTCCAATAAATTGTTTTTTTCTGAGAAATATGTGTAGATTCTAGAAATAATGAGATGACTCCAAGCATGAAACATTTGTATTGAAATTTTTTTTTCTGACAAAGTCCATTAAACTATCTAATAGGTTCCTTTGAGAAACTGTAAGAACCTGAATATTTTTTTCTTGAAATGAAAATGGCTAAAACAGTTGAAACACACCTTATGTAGTAGCTCTAGCAGATGGTATGAATAAAAAATTAGTAGGACTCTTTTAGTTTCAATTTCTATTGTTATAAAATAATTTTCTCTCAGTTAAAAGCAATGTGCAAGTATTAATAAAGTTTATTCTATAAGGGAATATTGACTTATTTATAGCTAAACAGCATATAATATGTAGGCTGTTAAGTCAGAAAAGGCAGGGAAAACTGGGGAAAAAGCATCAAGGAAAGGTGGGAAGAAATATTTGTATTTTTTATAACAATTGTTTGTGGGTTGTTTTTTTTTTTAATACAATTTATATAATTGTGTTTAACTATCCTGTTTAACCTTACAAGAATTGTTATTAGACATTTCTAGCCCAGAGGATTTTTTTTTTTTTTGACCCCAGGTCCCATTTTACAGAAAATGAAAACTAAACTGATACAAGATAATATGCATCCATATAAGCTTTCATCCTGGTTTCTGTCATCTGGAAGAAAACCACCTTTTTAAGATTTAAATTTTCCATTGTCTTGAAAATGAAAGAATTCTTGATATCCACAGAACACTCATACTTGCTATTGAGGATCTGAGTAATTGACTGTCATTTTTGAAGTACATCTTTTAAAATAAGATGGTGCCTGAGTCAGCTTTTCCTTCTGTTGCTCACTTACATCATTGTGTCTGATTGAAGTAGATGACTTACACCTCTGTTTCTTTGTGAACAGATTGTTCTTGCTTTAGTCTTTGAGGTACACCACCCCGACTGCTAGCTTTAAATTTAGAAATAGTGTGATTTTCATGGTTCCCTTAAGATTTTTTTTTCTGTGAAAGACTTTGAAAGTATTGGCAGAGTAACCGAAGAATAGATACTTAAAACCAGAGTACGGTCTATTTTGCTAAAATCTTTACAGCAGTCAGAGATGTTTTTGAAGCAAAAATACACTTATCAACTGATTTACATGTGTCATTCCCTTCAGTCCCTACGTAAATATGGTGTATATTGGTGTCTGAAGAGCCAGTCAGTGCTCATCTTTTGTAAACCATAATTCTCAATCAGACCATATCAGCCTCAAGAAGTTTACAGTTTCTGCCTCACTGTAGGGTCCTCCTCTTAAAAGATTACTGTCTTTTAAACTTACTTCTCTCAACCAGAGCATAACTTCCTCATTGCTGAGAAGTGAGGAGTAGTGTCTTCCCAGCTTTAAACTTAGCTATTGGTTTTGAGTGGATTTTTCTCTCGAAGATTGTTTTTTCCTGTCTTTTCTGCCTAACTTCTCTATAATTAGGAAAAAAACTCCATTGCTAGTCACTCAGGCATATAATTTTGAAAGGCATATTACTTAGGGAAAACCAAACATCTATCCTATACAAAAGTTTGAAAAATATATTTTTTTAACATTTTCTAATTGTTTCAATACATTGTCTAACATAGGTGTCTAAGTCGGTCTAGCCTGACAAGGAAATGAATCATATTTCACAAAAGGATTTATTTTTTCCTATTAAAAATGGTATTTTACTGAAATGAAGTATTTATTGAAAATGATGTCATAGTCCACAAGAATGTATTTAGATTTTGTTTTCATATATTTTAATAGTCAAAATATCTCATGGTTTTTTTTAAGAAAGGAAGTTTTAAGTTTAGAATTTGTAGTAACTTTATTTAAAATATTTAAAATCCATGTAATGCCAATCCATATGCATACAAATATTATGACCATATTTTAAATAAAGTAGAAACATTCTCTGAAACTATTAAGCTTTTCCTCTGGAATTTGAATAATATATCTAAGAAACTATTTTTTTTACATATAAATTCCCCAAACCTGATCTTATTTTGCAGTAATAATTACATCATTGAAAAATAAAAGAAATATGGGAATATGAAAGAAAAGCCTTGTTCCACTCTCCTCTGAATAAAAATACCTGGAATTCATATTTTCATACAAATTTTAGTTCAATCAATCCTCCATATAAATGCAGGTAAGAGTAAATTCTTCTGTGATAAACACTTTTTGTCACCCATCTGGACAGTCATGTAGGAATATAATGCAAAGAGATATTAATCCATCTGTGCTTTTGTTAAACTGCCTGAGTCTACCTTTAAAGATACATATTTTTCTTCCCTTTGCTGCCTCTTGTAAAAGCTTCCTATTGCTGTTCCTGCTGCTACCTTCCTACCTAAGTGGGAAAGAGAGTGGAGAACTGGACTGATGTGGAGTGGCTTCCTAACATCTTTCTGGTTGCTCTTCATTCTGGTGTGCAGCTCTGCTGCAAACAGAGAACCTCAGGCATGATCCTTCCTTGCTGAGTCTCCTGTCACAGTTCTCTTCAGGGACAACTCATGAAGCACAATCAGCCAGTCACCACAGTAGGATACTGTTGAGAATTGGTTGGCTGACTACCCGATTTAATAGAAGTCTGTGAATGTATTACAATTGTGGCAATGCTTGTACTGAGGCTTGCAAGAAGACCTCTGGCTAAAGAAAATTCTTTTTGCCTAAAACAATGTGAGGTTTACATTTCTCAACTTTCAAAACCATGTTTCAGAAAAAAAGAGAAAAATGCTTTTGTCAGAATAGTAAAATGAACATGCTTGGAGAGGGGGAGACATTTTAAAATTGCAATTAACAGTTTAACTTAGATGGGCTTGATTTTCTAAACAAGAATGTTGATGCTTTTTACAAATTGTACAGGTACCCAGTAAACACGACCCAGTAGTACGTGTACACGTATACCCACCAATGCACATACATACACACACACAATGATAGTAAAGGAAAAAAAAGTTTTACTTCATGGAATTATCATCTTGCTCTCCCTGTCCTTATCCATATGCCTTTACTTCCAAATAGCTTCTTCTTTCTGATACTGGTCTGATTTAAATACTATTTAAAACAACAACAAAGAAACAAACAAACAAAAAACCCCAAACAAAACCCAAACCAACCAACCAAAAAAAAAGAAACCCATAAAAACAAAAAACCAAAACAACCAAAACAAAACAATACAAAACAAAAACAAAAAAAAAAAACAACAAACCCACAAAACCCAAAACCACTAGTGATCCTTTTATGCACTGCAACCTGATTAGAGGAATTTCATCTACTGACTCATATCTTAGTAATATTGTAATATTAGTAACAGTACAAAATCTATTGCTGTTAATTCTGTATAACCACTGCTTTCAGGCTTAAATATCAGGTGCTAACTGAAATATATTATAGCTGTTTTTTTTTAACTCTGGATGTTACTTGATCAAAAATAACCTGTTGAGCAATAAATTTAAAGACTTGCCTTGCTGGAGAAGTAGAAAGTAATCAGGAACTTTAAAGAAGTGATATTTAAAAAAATATCCATATGATGCTTCTGGTGGCTTCTGCTGAATCCTCATGCATGTCTAGTCATGTAATCACGTGAGAATCTGGAGTGAACTGCAGAAAAGTGTTTGGAATGGATATATCTCCTGCAAACTCTGCTTCTGGGCAGAACAAATTCACTGGAGATGAGAAACCTCAGAGTCAATCATTGAGGCCAATTAAACGAATTACTGTAGAAGAGCAGAAGATAATTCATGAGTGACATCTAATCTATTCTAATTTAATTGCACAAAAACTTAATGTGGGTAGTTTTGGTGTCTGTAGTGTATTGTGTGATACGAGTATCACACTTTTAGAAAAGATTTTCTGGAGACCTGCAGTCAATTTAGTGTTTTGTTATAGATGTATAATATATTATTCTCCATTAGAAATGTTGTTACAGAAGCCCCATGGAAATAAATGCCATTGCATGATCTTTGTATTTTGTACAGGGAGACAAAGGTCCTTCTGACCTGTGGGCATAAATCGTAATTTATTATGAAGAGTGCTCTTTTACCACAGATAAATCTGTTAGCTTCTGTCAGTTTAAGAGGCTCTGTCAAAGGCAGAGATAAAAATTGTTTATATTTTAATTCCTTTTCTCTGAAGTATCTTAGGGCAAGCCAGACCTTGAAAAAATAAGAAGTCAACAGTGTAAGATAGATATGTAGAATGGACAGAGTGAATGTCTAGACAAATCTTTTACATTGTTCTGCTCCAAAGTGTAGTTTGTTTTGTGTATGTCTGCTTAGTTAAGTGGGACACAAGGTACTATTTATTGTTGACATGCCAATTGCTTGTTCTAGATAGAAAGTAAGAGCAGGAAAAGAACATTTTTGTCATATGCTTCTATATTTTTGCCTTAATTATTTGAATAGGTAAATAGTCTTTGACTTTCTCTATCTGTGTCTCACAGCACCTTAAAAAAGTTAGCATGTGTGTTGTGTCATGGTTTAACCCCAGCTGGAAATTAAGCACAACACAGCCCCTTGTTCAATCCCCCTCCCCAGTAGGATGCACAAGAGAACTTGAAAAAGAAAGTAAAAGTCATGGGTTGAGATAAAAACAGTGTAATAGGTCAGAAAAGGTGTGTGGAATAAATAATAATAACAACAATAATAATGATAAACATCATCATCATCAAATATACCAAATAAGTGATGCACAATGTAATTGTTCACCACTCACTGACTGATGCCCAGCCAATCCCCGAGCTTCAGTGCCCCTTGGACAACTCCCTGTAGTTTATATACTGGGCATGACATCATATAGTATGGAATACCCCTTTGGCTCATTTGGGTCAGCTGAGTCTCCTCACAGTTCCTTCTGCACTCCCAGCTTCCACTGGCAAGGCCATTATAAGAAGATGAAAAGTCCTTGACTTAATGCTCAGCAACAACAAAAACATTAGTATGTTAACAATATTATTCTCATCCTAAATCCAAACCACAGCACTGTACCAGCTACTAGGAAGAAAATTATCTTTATTCCAGCCAAAACCAGCACAGTTATGTTGTAAAAGAAAGGAAATGTAGTGCTGCTAATATAGACACAATAAGACTATTGTCTCTTCTGCTGTCCCTCGTTCAGCATAAATCAGTGTTTTTCCCATCTTTGTTAATTCTGCCCCTTTTTATATTATAGACATACATTAATCCTGAATGAGAAGGAATCTATAATTAATATGTCTCAGGTGAATGTCATCTCTGAGGTCTCAGTCATTTTCTCCTTTACGAATCTTCATAAACCACTTAAGATATCTGCTTTAATATCCTTTAAAATGTTATTCAGAATTGTCTTACATCTCCAAATTATTACATCTAGATGATGTGTTGGTCTCTATGGATTATGAGTATGTTTAGCTGTGGCCGTAACTACAGACAAAAAATATGCTGACCTAGATACACATACAGAAATGAAATGTTTTCCCTCACCTCATGCAAAATCTTGATGAGATATCCTTTGATAGAGTTCCTTATGTAATTATTTAATGTCCCCATTTCCCCTCCTATTGAATATGCTCTATGAAGTATTAAGTCATGAATATCTCAGGCAACTCAGAAAATACAAAACATATAAAGGGAATAATAAAAAAACCCCTCTCATTTTATTTTCAGTACAAATGGAAATTGAAAGATAAATGCTTTCCTTCATTTGTGAACAATATTACAAAATTAGTTTATTTGTTTGCTTACGTTTTTTTTAAATTATATTTAAATTTCTATTGGATCAAAAGCATAAATCTAGCAAATTGTTTGTCACAGTCACATAAATCACTGTCTGGAAAAACACAAATGCATTATATCTCTTGATCACACCACAATCACACCAAAAGTTAAAGATATTCACCACTCAGTGTGGGTATTCATTAAAGTCATAGACTTCACCACAAAAAAAAAAAAAAGTATAGCTTGATGTATGTAATATTAAATTCATAAGGGACACAAGAGAACTAGAGTAGAAACCATTGCCTTTTACTTCTAATTACACTGAAGAGGACAATAATAGAGGATGTGATTATCCACCATTTTTATACCACTTTCATATGGGAAGAAGATTATTTCTAATATAGATTTCTGAATTTCTGACAGCTCCACTATTTCATATTTTTATCCTATGACCTTAAATTGACTTAAAGGGACTTGAATGCCTCTCAAAGGAGTGAACAAAAATGAGAAAAATAAACTGCAAACACTATTTTTTTTCTTTAACAAAAAAGCACTTTAACATACATACTATATTAAGTATGAATTATGAAAGAAATTATACTTATCAGCTGACATTTTCCCCACAAGTATCCAGTTGTACAGGAGTTTCATATTACAATACTGAAAACTCACACAATTGAGGAAGATAGGATAATGGAACAGAAGAATTTCAGTTGAAGAAGTGAAGATAAAAATAACATTATTTTAACTAATTTTACAACCTAATTGCAAGGAAAATATTTAACATCTAGCCTTCTGAATGTTTAAAGTTTATGTAATAGCATTTCCTGTAGCTATAGTATTAGTATGTGGGAAAATTCTTATCCACTAAATGACCATCTCATAGCACCTGGTTGGTTTCTTTAGAAGGAGAATCACACCTCAGTGTTTGATCAAGATACACCGGCTGGAGTTAATATAGAAAAGAAAGTATTTTGCTTGACAATGTGGCTGAGGATCTGAGTACTGGTGATTATCTTACTATATTTGCTTACAGAAATTCTGAAGCTCTGGAATCTGTTAGGACCACAGGAAACCAGTTGATGCTTCACCTCCACTATGCAAGAACATTATGCTGCAAAACAGAGTTACCAAAGAACTGAGATGCATGGATTTTATATAAAATCAATGTGGAAATGAGCTGAAAGTCAAAAAAAGTGACAAAGCAAAATTAGTAAAATTTTACCCAAATAACATACATATAGTTAATTTTTGCAAATGTATAAGCAAAGTCTTAGTTGTCATTTTATAGCATTGGTAGCAATGAAAATAATATTTCAATTGCTGTATTATACATTTTGATGCCTGACATTCTAAAACCTGAAAGATTTCCATTCCGCTTCAAGATTTCAGAGTGCCTTAGTAGCATCAAAAGTTAGAGATAGGAAATAGCAACAGTGTGAGCCTGCTTTGGTGTTGCCAGTCTCCCCAGGTCACCATGACCAGGCTGGCTGGACAGAGCAGTCTCTTCATTAGACACTGTAAGGAGTCTGCACAGCCTCCTTGAGAGACAGTATTGGACACAGCATGCAGGGACCCACACCTTGAGATGTGTAACTGGCATGGTGCATTGCTTTCTCACTGGTGTGAGCATTAGCAGATTACAAGTAATGACATAGGTATGTGTAAAGCTGGAGTGCCCACATCTTCAGCCTACTTGCACACACTTATAGGAGTGTGCAGTGCTACCAGCTACAAAGGTACATGATACTACCAAAATCAGATTTATTTTACCTGTGATATAAAAATAGTGGAATACGACACAACGTGTGATAAGAAGCATCAGGAATAAACCCATTCAGGCAAATTAAGTAATTCTTTACAATTTTATCTCAGTATCTTTACTTGAAATGTGACAAGCATATATTTTCAACAAATTAGCAGAACATCTAAGCAGCTGCTTAAATGCAGTATGCAAGCAGCACTGTAACTCGTTGTGAATTACTTTATTAATTTATTTATTTTCTCATTTTATATTTATGTATACTGATATTACCTTTATTTCTTAAGAAATTTATTTTTCCTGTTTAAGGAATCCAGAAAGGTAAAAATGTAAAACCCAAAAAGGTAATGATATTGTAATATAAAATCAGATAGTAAATATAAAATCTGACAGTAGCTTCAATATGGTGACTTTCCAGATAGAGAAAAAAGTCTTAAATCTTATACTTGAGATCATGCAGCTCTGAGTAGGTTCCTAATGACAATTTCAGCAAGTGTTTTGGCTATCCAGTAAGATTTCTTCTTATCTTGTAAATATTTAGTATTTTTAGTATTTAGTATTTTTAAAGTATTTTAAGGAAAAAAAAAGAATAATAAGTAAGCATTCATAAATATTTTAAGCTTTCTGTAAACATGATATGTCACTTTAGAGACAGTAGCAGAATTATTTAAAAACACTAAAATTCAGTCTTTCCTATTTTCATAAGTGTATTTAGGAAATAAGGATGTTTAAATAATAATGCAAAAGTTATCTTAAAGGTAAATGTATAATAAACTTTCTTTTATGTGAAATAATTCCAAGTAAATTAATATTTTTTGCAACTATGCAAACGCGCTTTTGTTTCTTTCAAATACTTTTTTTATTAGGGAAACATATCTGCAAGCTAACTATAAAGGAAAACAATGACTTTGAGATTATATACTGGGCATAGCATTCTTTGTTTAGTAGATCAATATGTTGTCTTATGTTCTTATTTTTGAAGAAGATACACTGAGCTGTATGAAAGTAAGTGCCTGCACTAAGTCAGACTTCTGGAATAGACTTTTATTATTTAACTGTATGTACATTAGCAGATGTATGATTAGTGAGGAAGTCCACATGATTGATTAGATTGGCCAACCTGTGATTCAGCTAATCCAGGTTCAGATTTTTGCTGTGTGATGGGTTTTAAAAGCAATAGCTTCCTAAAAATACAGATGGAAGATGAATGGGATTTTTGAAAGCACTACAACATTTAAGTGCCATTGAAATCAATAAATACTAGTAGTGAGATCCAAAAATGCACTTAAGCATCTGAAGCACAAGATAGTCATCTGAGACCCAGAGGGTGATTTAAAAGTGTTTAGGTACTAAGAGTCAGAAGGCATTTTAAGTTTGCACCTGTCTCGTTGCAGTGGAGTCCCAGGAGATGCTGCTGCTGCTTTGTCAGAAGAATGTATTGATGGGTGCCTTCATTCCCTGTGGTAAAATTAGGCTGCTATATAGTTGAGGTGGGAGTCTTATGAGGGGAGACAGGAGGTCATGTGACAATGATATTTAATGGTTTTGGCTATTTTGAAAGAATAGAAGAAATAGGAGATTGGCTTCTCATTTTGAGACTGTTTTGGCTTTTATCTGATGTTCCACACAAAATCTGGATAGTGCTCAGATTCACAGTGCTGCCTTGCACTCATTGGCACAATAGTCTAGTAGCTAGAGTATGCTTTTGCAGAGTAACAAGAATGACTTGAAAAGAAGTAAGGCCAGAGCTGCTGATTCTTGTGTCCATATGAAAAGTGGATGTAAACATTCTCCTCCTGTCCTGCTTCCTGACTTCTTAAAACAAGCAAACAAACAAAACCAGATAGCAATGCAGTTATATCTAACCAAATAAGCACTTCATGATTACATTCATTGTTCATTGTGCTTGTTGCTGTATATGTAGGATTTCCCTCCACTGGATAGAGGAGCTATATGCATTAACCACTGCCAGATTTCAAAATCTTGCCACATGTGACATTGTGCTTTTGTAAACACACTTGTCCTATTATTTTTGTATAATTATTTCTGAGAGGTTTACTTTTTCTGCATCTGAGCTTTTCTATGTAATTGATATAATAGTACCCAACATCTCTTGGGTATTGTGAGGAAGATAACATTAATGATTGCAGGGTGATTACATTTTTCTGTAACAAGAACAATATATATGTGGAATAAAGATTTCCTAGTATTACATTTCAAGAAAAAAACCAAGCTCATTCGAGATTATCACAGCACAGATAATCTGTGTCACCACAAGTATAACTACTGAAGTGAGCAATATTTTATCATTTTTTCATAAAACTTCCAAACTTTCTTCACACTTAGGCTTTCATGAATTATAGACAGATGCACAGCTGCACTAGAGGCAGTAGTTTTCAAATAGCCATCAAAGTCAAAATGAGCAAATTTTTACAGAAGTATTTATCTAAAAAATAAAATAAATAAAGAATGCCTACCATAGAATAGCAAACTGGCAAAACTTCAGCCTTTACATGAAATAAAAAAAATTAGTCACGTTATAATTGTTTTCCATTGTTATAAGAAAGGACTATGCAAAACCAAAAGATGAATGATATGAATTTGGAGAAATTTGTTACATTAATGTTAAAATTCTTGAAGGAATTAGAATTTGCTGATATCTTTAGCATTATTTACAGTTCTGTTTGCTACATCACTATAAATATATAGTACATATTTTTAAAAAAACTCAGATAAAGGCAACAATGATGATGAAATTTACCGAATGTCTTCCAGTCAAGGATGTAGATTATGATGGTTTGGTATGGAGGAGAGACGAATGAGAAGGAATGCTGTAGGGAAGTTCAGTAGAGAGTTCATCATTCTTCATTATGCAAAAAGTAGTGGTAGCCTAAACTAGCAAGATTAAAATTAATAGAAGGGAGTAACATATATCATCAAGATTAAAACAAAAAAGGAAATTTGTTCTCATACACAGAACTATTAGTCTATCTGTGAACTCTTTCTCCTGCCTTCCTTTTTCTGTCTTTCCCTTTCTCTCAGTTCAGTAGCATTATGAGTTTCATACCCACATGAGTAAAATTTTACTTCCTGTATCACCCTTAAAAGGTCCCCTTTATCTTCTTCTGCAGGCAAAAAGTTTCTACAAGTTATTGACAGGATGGGTTTTCTTTGAAAACTTTGCAAATTAGATAATAAAGTCTATACAACATACATTCTTATATAATATTCCATTAAATTACTGAAGATAAATGTCTGTACATATCTATGTAAATTATATACTGCATTATATACATAAATCCTGTATAAAACAGCTATGAAATTGGTTCAAAAGGGTATGACAGAATGCTCAAACATTGATGGCTATGAAAGAAAAAAAGCTAGATATTATTCCTAACTTTGGAAACTATTAACCTACTGACTGACAGAGTCTAGAATAGTATGCTTCCATTTGCAGCAGGGGAGGTTTAGATTGGATATTAGGAAAAATTTCTTCACAGAAAGGGTTGTCAAGAAGTGGAACAGACTGCCCAGGCAAGTGGTTAAGTAGTCATCCCTGGAAGTGTTTAAAAGATGTGTAGACATAGTGCTGTCCTGGTTTATCTAGAACAGAACTAATTCTGTTCAGTGACTTGACTTTGACTAAGTCTCTTCTAAGTAATTGCATTTTCTGAAGTTAACAGCATATTTTTGCTGACAGTGTCTGCTTCTAGCAGTGATAATGCCTGATGTTTACAGTTAGTACTAAGGTTTGAAGTGCAGAAAGGTTCTTTCTTATACTTACTCCTACAGAAACCAAGGTCACGAATAAATCTTGTCTATCATGTTGGGGTACGGAAAATAAAAGGTTGCACCTGTGTGGAGGAGTGGACAGGACAGGTGACCCTAAACTGACCAGTGAGGTATTCCATTCCATTCCATTCCATTCCATTCCATTCCATTCCATTCCATATACATCATATTCAGTATAAAGCTGAGGGATCATAAGGGTTAATCTCTCTTCTTCAGTGGCTGGTGTTCAAAGAGGACTCTGTCCATTCTTTTGCCTTTGATCCCTATCCATGTGTTTCTTAATCCAGTTCTCAAATCCAGCTCCTGAATCTGGTTCCTGTCTGCCACTGAGTCCAGCCTGGGACTTCCCTGGTGCCTGCTCCACAGCATCAGTGGTGACAGTGACATAATTGACATCAAGGGGTTCAGTTCAATATTTGGTTTGTATATATTTGTATATATTTCATTTTATTGTTACTGTTTCATTAAAAAAAATTAGTTTTCTTTTTCAATCTTTAAGTATCTCTCCCTTATTCCATTTCTCTTCTCCTTTGGGAAGGGAGAGTGGTTAATGGAGAATATCTGTCATTTTTCTAGTGGCCAGTCCAGTCCTAACACTTCACAGGTGCTTAGTGACATGGTTTAGTGGTGGATTTGGCAGTGTTAGGTTAACAGTTGGATTGTAAAGGTCTTTTCCAACCTAAATGATTCTATGATTCTATATTGTGATTAGAGTTGCTAACTCTCTTTGAACCAAGTCAGTAAAGACTAGGTTATTGTCACAGTATTTTCATGAAACTGAAGGAATAAAACTACATTCTGATAAAATTCTCTAAGTAAACCATTTTTTGAAAAAATTGAAGTCCTACACATAACATTTTGATGTTTGTAAAAGGGGCAAGAAAAACAAATTTGCTACAACATGAAAAAGATTACAGCCCCCTCATTTTTTGAGTTTCAGTTTTGAGGGAAAAGCAGATAGATAAAAATATCTTACTTAGTTTAAAGCAGTGCTTTCCATTGGTAATTCTAGTTTGATACCTATGAAATTCTCAAAGTAATGATTATAGCTATGCAATTGAGGACTAATGGTAAAAAATTAAACAAACCTTCTTTGATATCTGTTAGGTTAAAATATCTGTGAGATTAAAAAAATAGGTAAGGCAATCAAAAAACAGAACTCTTTTTGTGTGAAATCTATCTAAAAGAATATATTTATCAGAGAAGCACCTACATTTCCTGGCAAATGATCAGTTCTCTAAAAGAAATGTGGGGTTACACAGACAAGATTACATAAATAAGAAAATCTGCATAACCAATGACAGAAACTCTGAAGAAAGATATAACAGCTTACATTTACTTAGCAAAAGGTCATCATTCTGTTCTATGTATAACCGTAGTCACTTTGAAAAGGAATGAAGAACTGATCTAAAAGCCAAATGTACCATTATTGATCATTCAGTGACAAAACAATGTTTCTCATCACAACAAATTTTCTCTTGATATAGGTTCTTCTAATGATGCACAAAACTCCAAACACATTATGGACAAGCTAAAGGTTTGCTGATTTCTCATAAACTCACTTACAACATAAGTTTGACACTAGAGATCAAGTTAATATTTTATGACAAAAGGGTTCTCTTCTTATACTATATGGTATATCAATTAAAATAGCTAAGAGAACACTCAGAGTCAGATACTTCATCTCCTTTCTTACAGTAGGGCAGTAAGCTCACAGGTTCCCAAAATAAGTTTTAAGCTGAAGACTATCATCCTTCAGCCTTAATTGACCCTAAAGTTTATTGTTGTTATACAGGGACTACTAAGTTGGTTGAACCTTTACTACATATTTCTAATGGATAAACATCAATTATGATCTTAATTTTATAAGTAAGTATTTTATTTATAGTTTGGTTTTATATAGAAATAAGGAATGTGATACACTGAGTTTGAAGTAGTAATTTTTACTCCAAACTCAGCATTTATGGTACAAGTAAAGAACATCATAAAAACTACTAAAGCATTCTCAGAAGAGGAAGGATGAATGAAGAGACATTTTGCTGCGTATGAAATTTCCTTCCTGCAGAATTCTTTCTTTTAGGAACTATCTCATTTCAGTGATATTATTGAGTTTTCTCAGCTTTGAATTTGCAGTTGTGGCTTCCATTTTTTCTGTCAAGGATGGTGAACAGCAGAACACTGTCTCATAAATACTGCACATATTTCATCCCTTAGCATCACTTTATATTTCTTCCTGAATTATAGCACTATTTGTGTAAAAGAAAATTCATCACTGTAATAGAATTAAACTGACTCTACCTCACAGAGAAGCTGTATTCCATGTTTTTGAAAAGTTTTATGACCATAGATTAATAAGAATTTCCTTTACCTAGTTACAACAATATTAAGCATAGCTTTTCTTCACTGTTATATAAGTAAATCTTAATTGACCCCAAACTACAAACCTTTTTACTTTTATTAGCATCTTGATGGGTTTATGTTCTTGATGCCAGGTTTTCCAGTCTGAGGCTGTGCACTGTTTTTGGCTGTGGTAGAGCTGATTTTCTTCATAGTACCTAGTATGCATCGATATTTTTAATTTGTTCTGGAAACAGTGTTGATAATTCAGGGATGTTTTACGTACTGCTGAGCAATGCTTACACAGAGACAAGGTCTTTTCTGTTTTTCACACCAGCCCACCAGTGAGTTGGTTGGGGATTCACAGGAATTTTTGAGGAGACACAGCTGGGACAGCTGTCCCCAATGAAACAAAGGGATATTGCAGACCATATGATGTCATGCTCAGAAATAAACTAGCTCACCTTCAAGTACACTCACTTTTACCCTTCCAATTTGATTTCCCCCATCCTGCAGAGGTGGGGAGTGAGCAAGGAGCTGTGTGTTGCTTAGTTGCTGGCTGGCATCAAAGGCAGGATGCAACCTGACATGATTATAGAATCATAGAATGCTTTGTGTTGGAAGTGACCTTTAAAGGTCACCTAGTCCAATACCCCTGCAGTGGGCAGGGACATCTTTAACTGGATCAGGTTGTTTAAAGCCCCATGCAATCTGACCTTGAATGTTTCCAGAGATGGGGCACCTGCTGCCTCTCTGGGCAACCTGTTCCAGTTCTCACCACCCTTGTTGTAAAAAATGTCTTCCTTCTATCTAGTTTAAATCTGCCCTCTTTTAGTTTAAAACTATTACCCCTTATCCTGTTGCAAAAGGCCCTTCTAAAAAGATTGTCTTTCTTAGAGGTCCCCTTTAAATACTGAAAGTACACAATTAAGTCTTCTTGGAGCCTTCTCTTCTCCAGGTTCCATCAACTCTCTCAACCTGTCCTCACAGGGGAGGTGCTCAAGCCTCCAGATCATCTTCATGGCCTTCCTCTGGACACACCAAACACGTTCATGTCTTTCCTATTCTGGGGCCCCAGAGCTGAACGCAATAATCCAGAGAGGGTCTTGCCAGAGTGGAGTAGAGGGAGAAAATAATCTCCATTTACCTGATGACCACACTCCTTTTGATGCTGCTAAGGATATAACTGGCTTTCTGTGCTGCAAGCACACATTACTGGCTCATATTCAGTTTTTCATCCACCCATACTCTCAAATAGTTCTCCACAGGGCTGCTGTCAATCCACACATCACTTACCCTGTACCTATGCTTTATGTGCTTGGAAAAACTCAGGGTAGCTGATGCTTTCTTTCCCCTGGACAGGAGTCTGAAGCTATTGTTCTATCAGTGATGCTGTCAGTATTTTTCCTAGAGTAATGACATTGAGTCATATTACTATAAGGCTGAGTTTAGATGTTTTCAAGCATGACTTTTCTTGAAATACATTCAGTATCTTTGGCTAGAATTAAAGTTAAGTGCAGAATTTTGCTAGGAAATCTGTCTAGAAGTATTGCTTAAGTAGTCCTCTATGTAGGATTGAAGTACAACCTAATATACTATATACATAGTATAGTATTTTGCATCCTGTACAAATTGCTAAATAATTAGTGAATTTAAATAGACTAAGCTGACATTTAAAAATTGAACTTTACTGTCTTCAGGCTAAATGTTGTCTTGATGTTTGATCCTGCAATGTAGGCATACACACTGTCCCATCACAGGTGTCCCGTACAGTCCATGTTATCCAACAGCCTTCCTTGCTTACAGTGCATGTCCTTATAACCTAATTCACATATGTTTTGTTAGATTTTTTTTTCCTTTATCCTGATAGTGCTTCTTACCTAGCTTGACCACAATGACGGTGTAGAGATGATTTAGGAAGATTAAGCCTCTAATTTAGGCAACTAACTGAAATACTGTCTGTGAAAATCCTCTCTCTCCTCCTATTATATACACAAGCATACTGAAGGAAAAGTTTTACAGTCTTGAATTATATATAACAAATTTCAGCTTACTCTCCAAAGGGGTAACATGCTGAAGAATAGAATACAAAAAGTAGATTGGCAAAAATTAGTAACAAGATTAGTCTATCAATGAAAAGTTGAAATTCCTGATGCTAGACAACACTGTAGTTTAGCAGTACTCCTGAACCAGCAAAATGACAGGACAAACATATTCCATTTAGTCTGATGGCAGAACATGAATTATAAATTGCACTGTATTAGTCTCTTGTTGCTTGATAAGCCAATTATATAAGGATAGCAATTACAGTTTACCAGTGATCAGGCAGTTCAAAATTATTTTATTCTCTTCAGTGACCATAAAAGGGTCAGCATTTATTGACAGCAGAAGTAAATAAAAGCCTGCCTGTTCTAAGCAAATGCTTTTGCTTGTTTGTTTGTTTTTATTTTTTTTTTTCAAATCAGCTGGAAATGTGTTAGGTTTTTTTTCTTTACACAACAAAAATATATTTACCAAAACCGTATTTTTTGGGTATAATTTTCCATTTCTTTCATTAAAGATTTAAATTTCAAAGGACTACTTAAATGGAGAAAATAGAGTCACAGTCATATATATTCTTCTCTCTGTTTTCAGAAAGAAATAAAACTTTCAAAAGGAAATTTATATATTACAGATTTGAGGAACTCTTCAGACATAAACCTTATATACTATCGATGACATCCTGAATGCTGTAATAGCATATTAGAGAAGTGACAAATTTAAAATAATTTAATACAATAACCTAAAATTATTTAATGCTATACAGCCATAATAAGCCAAGGTCCAAGGTAGTTTGGTTTACTTATTTATTTATTTATTTATTTGTTTATTTTTCCTGCAGATGAATGGCTTTTAAAGGAATTCCATTTTACCTTGATCTCTCAATTTACTATGGCAACAGGAGAAATTGGTTATAGTCTATAAAATATAATTATTCTTTTTTTTTTTTTTAATCTTTATAAACCTGAGAAAATAATTCAGAAAATATAAGGAAGGCAAGTCTAATTAATGTTACATCATTTAGAATTGCAAACATAATTTTTGTATTCATGAGGCTAAAACAACAGACTTTTCATGAATCTGTATGCTTGCGCTGAAAGATATATTTCTTCCTAATAAATATTTCAAGAAAAGCAGTGAGAAGGAAAAAAGGGAGAAATTATAATTTAAAAACCTTTTTAAGCTTGTTGTAGATTTTTATTTTCATTGATCCCTTATTAATTTACAACAAACAAACTTACTGCTTTGTGCTATATTTGCCTTTGGAATGAGATCTCATACAAATCAGTGAAGCATAAAGTATCTCATACTTTTTTCCTTAGTTTTCTATTTTTTCAAATGTGTATATAATTATAGCTGCTGCAAACAGTATAAGTAACTATGGAGAAGAGGAAACAATAAAAGGAAGAAAGCATAACTGTAAAACTTGAATTACAGAAATGAGGTTTCGGGAAATTACTATTTTCCATGACACAATTCAGTTTACTTACAGGAAATAAAAACAAGAAAAAAATGTAGTGGATCCAGAAATTTAGTGAAAATATAGTAGAAATTAAATTGTAAAATTACATACAATTTTCCTTTTAATCAATTCTACAGAATATGAAAATTAGTTGTCTTCCTGGACATAGAAATCTTTAGTTTGTACTTGTCTTTTTCCTTGGGCTCGTAGGTAATCACTCTCAAATGCAGGTTTTTCCTATGATCAATGTACTGTCCTAAAAAGATAAACAAACCATGAAGGCTAAGGTAGCCACTGAGGTGGGGGTCACATTCCAAACTTACAACTAAGATTTTTAACATCCAAAATTACATTTTTTCCCCCTCACAAAGCCTGCAATAGAGAAACATAAATAAACCACATTCCTTTGATTGATTTTGCTTTAGTAAAAAGAATTTTTGAAGAGTTAAACTTATTCATATGGAGGAAATCCTGTATTAAGTTTACAATAATCAGTCAGTTTTATAGGTATTTTGGTTTGCTACACAGGATTCTGTGCAACCAGTTTTATCTTGTTAGGTCTTTTAGAAATTACGGGTCTATCACGTGTGAATTTCCACTTGACTAAAGAGACTCAGAGAATAGACATGATAGTCTAAACCAGCTTTTATTTTTTAACAGTTTAATTCAGCCACCCGTGAATAGAATGGGTTCTGCATTAATCAATACTGCATGCAACTTATTGGTAATAAAGATTTACAGCAGGACTATTGAGATCTTTATTATGTGGAATTGTAGTTAAATGCCTTTAGGAAGAAAAAGAGATTTTAACTGAACAGTTTTACTAACCTATGTCCTGGTAAATAATTTCTAAGATCCAGAATAAAGAATTATCTGACTGAGCACAGGAAGGGAATAAATAATATGTCATACACATAGCAAGGCCAGCGATGTCTTTCCATGGAGGCAGCAGTTTTTGCATTTTAATCAATATCTAATTTCCTCCAGACTAATCAGATTGATTTTTGAGATAGAATTATTGCAGAAGAAGGAATGCCCCTTTTGTAGATTCACAGAGGGAAAGGAATATTCATGCAGTGTTGGAAATAAGTGGGAATAATTTCACTGAATGTTTTAATCAGTCTTCTTTACACAAAAAAGAAAGGGTTCGCTAATAAAATCTGCTCGTGAAACAGAGCTGGTCGATGTTGTACAGAAGGAAATAAAAATGACATACTGGAAGAATGAGATTATCTTGAAGACTTGAATATCAGAAACGGAATGAGTTATATTAGTATAAAGTGCAGTGTTATGTACTTATGGAGCAATAATAAACATTAACAGTCCCCAATATTCAGAAAATATAAATCACCTATTTAAAAAAGTCTTATGGAACTGACTTAAAAAAAATTATACATTTAAGATCAATTTTCCTTGGTATTTATTGAGACTTTGTGCCTTGTTTCCTTTCTTCAAGTACAGTTCTACAATCATAATGGGTGAGAAAGTACTTAAACAGAAAGGAAAAAAATAAGATTGTTACTATATGGAAGGTTATTAAGTCCCTAAGGGAAAAAAACAACACATGCCCCCCTCCCCATTAAAAAATCCCAAACCAAAAAAAAAAAACCAAAACAACCCTGAAATGGCAGTATTAATTTGTGACTTGTCATAGATCAAAAGTCATGTCAAAGCAGCAGGTTGTAGAACATAGATGAAAGTTTCGGATTCACATTTAATTTTTTATTAGAAAACACAAACTTTTTCTTGCTTTTCTAGAATTTATTATAGTAGTTGTTTTGATACAAGAGAGGATATTTTCCCCTCCTGTTGTTTTGTGGGGAATACAAGATTTAAAACCTTCCCTTCCCCTTGATCATGATGATTTGAACAACAATATATCCTTGTGGAATCTGTCCAAAGTCAAAAGATGAAGCTCTATCTTGAGGGGGGGTACTTTTTTTTTTTTTTTTTTTCCTGTGGGGAAGGTGGGGTCTTCTTCTTTTTCCTATGTTGATTTCTTTGATTTTTGGTTTGTTTCCCCTGCAGTACAGGTAGAGAAAGTGCCACTTAAATCCCAAGGAACAATAAAAGAGTAAATCTTGAGGAACACAAATTTATTGAAGTGTTAAATATGATAGTAAAAAGTGTCTGCATATGAATTACTGGCAATATATGCCACACAAACTCCCAGAATCCACAAAAAATTGAATCAAGAATTTTTTGTGTGTGTCCAGATTATTTTAGCCCGTGTTCACGTTTCTTCTCTATGTCTGTGTGCAGATAGGCTTTGTTATGCTTCCTAATTCACTGATTACACTGTAGCATTAGATTGTAGTTTTATTTCCAGTCATTCCATTACCTAGGAATGTCAGAGCTCAGATTTTTAGTAGGATCATGAGAGACAAAGAAGAGATTGAATTGGCTTTCCTGACCTTGATGGTTTTTGTTTGGTTGGTTTACTTTTGTTCGGTTTGTTTGTTTTGTTTGTTTGTTCCATTGGTTGGGTTTGGTTTAATTGTTGTCAGAAAACAATAATCTGAGTCTAAGAGTTATGGAGTGTTTAAAATCCTTTCTATGTGTGTAACCAAGATACATACAGTTACATCAGTCTCCAAATCCTTCCCATTTTCTGCAAAACTGACCTTTCTGGGAGGGAAATTAAGGATGGGGAAAATTTTCACATTTGACACCTACAGCTGTTTGTAGTGTGGATACAAAGGACTTGAAACAATGAACTCTCAATTTGAAGTTAGTGCATTTGTACTATTTACTCAGATACTATTGTAAAGGCATTATTATTAAAAAGTTCAAATGTTTACTTATTTCTTTTTTCATGTCTCTTAAGAGCTTTTCTAAGGAAATACAAATTAGCATATATATTTTACATTGATGAAGATTTAGTTCCACATATAGAATAAGTGATTTGTCCTATTATAAATAAGGATTCATAGGTATGCCATATTATTATGTAAGGCTGTGTTTACATAACTTTTGTATTTATTAGAACATACTACAGCTCTATCCACAAATAGAGGAATTTACATTTGCCTTGTGATCCTAATTACTTCTGGGTCTCATAAGATAATAAAAAAATCACTTTTGATTACTTGGTTGTATTTTAAATTCTCTAACAATGATGAACAAACAGTAGCAAGTTGTAAGAGTATTATTTTTTAATTAAAATTTATTTACAAAATTAAATATTTCTGCCCTCTAACATAGTACTATCATAGATTACTTAGACTTCTGTAGTTCTTTTGTATTGAACTGGTAAAGAAAGCTGTAAACCTGTGAAGTGATATGGAATACCATTGTTGATAAGAATTATTACAGCATTGTATATGTGGTGTTTCAAAGCTTTAGTCATCTTTCATTGGTAGCTCAGTTTGAGCTCTGACAGTAGAATTATGAAAGAAATATTTGAATTATACTTATTTGTTCAATATTTCTGAGGATATTTTATAAACAGGAAGATTTTGGCTTTTTTGCATACATGTCTTTATTCCCATACACTGGTTTCTTAATATAACTATATAAAACCAGATTTTAACAATAACTATCTTCTTAAGAACATTCCTGACACAAAACATTTTTGGAAATAATTTTCTAAAATTGAAACCAGAAAACCAGTCATAAATGGTCTAGTTCACAAATTGCTGTGTTAAGAGTTTCCATTTAAGTAAATTGTCTAAGTGCATGTAATTTTATATGTAATTGTTCCTGTTATGACACTGAATTGCTTTGGTTTCAGCTATATATAAGTTCAACATACCCACCTTCTTCATAGGTTTGTTTACTCTATTTAGTAATGTACACTATGTGAAAGCTGGGGGTTTTGAGCTGTGATGAGGCACCATGACAGCAATAGCAGCTCAAAATTTTACTACAGTGAGTTTCCCAACCAGATAAACTCATGTAGTAGTTAATATTGTACCCATAATTCACAGGTTGAACACTGATACAGAATAAATGCTTGGAGTCCATGCAAGCTCATTTGATTGAATGATCAGGTCTACAGTTATTTAACAGTGACTTACCACAAAGTATCAACCATAAAAGTATTCAGTGTTTGAATATTGCAACTTATGATCATTTTAAGGCTGGCTGATTTTTTTGGTTGGTTGGTTGGTTTGGTTTTGTAGATCATTTTAGTCACTAAAAAGCTATTCAGTAGAGAACAAAAGCATTTCTGAATTGTGTCAGTTTTTCCATATCACCTGAAATGAAAACGAGGAAACAAAGTTTTCCAGGTGTTGAAATAAACTGTTATTTTCATGCACTTAAAAGGGCAATGGAAATGTATAAAAAATTAGATTTGCATTGTGAATTGTAAAGATGAATTTAGTTTTTCATCTGAATGGCATAACAAGTGTAAAAGTAGATGGTCTATCCTGAAGTAAGTACTGGGTGACCAGTATTCACAACCTAGAGCACCTGTTGACTGAGCGGCACCAGGAGGAATGCAAAACACAATTCACAGTTAGACTGCACTAAGAAACCTACAGGACTGTGTCACAAGTGGTGAAAATACCGAAGTCAATGGTATCAGCCCTCTCTAGAAAGTCAGGAGACTGACAGCTGGACAGAAATCACAATAGATTTTAGCCCTTTTCACCAAGACAGTTCAGGTTACAATTCCTCTTGGTAGGAGGTTGGTTTTTTTTGTTGTTGTAGGTGGGGTTTTTTGTTTTGTTTTTGGTTTTGTTTTTAAATTTTTTAATGGTTTTTGTGGTTTTTTATTTTTTTATGGTTTTGTTTCTTTTTTGTTTGTGTTTGTTGTTTGTTTTTGTTTATCCAATAGCCACGTGGTTAGACTTCTCAGCCAGTATCAAATTTTTCACCCCAAAGGGATTTACAGCCATAAGTTTTACTTGTTAAGTGAGATATAGTACAATTATAATATTGGATATCTTGTGAGTTTATCATTTTCTACTGTTCATGCTATTATGTTTTGCATAGCATATTTGAATATCGATTAAACATAAAATTAGAATCCAGGGGCTTTCCCCTAACACATGCATGAAAACATTCCAATTACCAAGAGGTAGGCTTGATTTTATTTAATTTTTTTTTCATGACCTGGCTTAATTAAATGTCTTTTGGATAAAAGCACTTCTGAATTAAATTCTTCCTTTTCCAGATTTATTATATAGTTCGTCATTTTGTTTGCTTCTGTTAATGGACTTGAAAAAGGAATTTTCCATTTGTATTGAAAAAAAATGCTTTTGTTTCTCTTTGCCAGAAATTTTATTAGAGAAATAAAAGATTAAATTATTTTCCCTTTAGAATTTCTGTTCATCAACTAAATCACACTACCAGTTACTGAGAGAATCTTTTGGATGTTGTATGACTCTTTAATGAATAATATACTCATTAGTGTGGTATATGAAATACAACTGATCTTGAAACCAGAAATTAATGTGTTTCAGCAATGTTTTGCTTAGAGGAGTTTTGAAATATTCTGCTGATGGAAGAAAATAAAATAGTTTTCTATATCAATACCTTAACCTACTCCTAGGAGACTGTAATATTTCCCAATAAAAAAATACAAGAACATAGGAGAAAGTTAAAAATTCCGTTGCAAGCTGATTACTGTGATTTCCTTAATTAATGGAATGATGTAATTTTTAAGCCTTGCTATTTAGAAACATGTTATTTAGAAAATTAATATCTATGCTATATTTTAGGGAAAGAACTGTGACATGCTAGAGGTTTGACCTGTAGACCAAAATCTTCATGGACCTTTTTGCTTTTACTGTAAAAATTTTCAGGGAAAAGAAACAATCAAAAATTCTGATTCTACTTCTTCTCTACCTCTAAAAAAGGGGACTGATATTGTTCACAGGGTCTCACCACATAAACTTAGTGGTATATAGATTAGTAGTTGGAGTATTTTGGTTCTTGTGCTGATGATGTTCTTTATGCTCAAAATCTATCACCCTTGTAGATAAGCTATAATTTTAAGCTCAAGTTATGAAGCTCATTGCAAGGAAGTTATTATTGCTATGGAATATTGTATTGTACTGCATATTTTCAGGGCTGAGACATGATGCGTGTATAAGAATCACTGACATTACCAAAGAGATGAGAAAAAGAAGGAACAACTATCATGTTCTCCTGTGAGAATATAGCAATTACTAATGTCCCTAATAGCAACAGTACCAGTAGTGTCATATGATTAAGACGGCAGATAGGGACAAAGATTTAATTAAATTTGGAGCAAAATAGGCCTGGAATTAATAAGTAGTTAAAGGCAATTCCAAAATAAAAAAACCAAACAAACAAACAACCCAACAACAACAACAAAAAAACTAGATTCCCTGTCTAAATTCAGCTATTTACACTGACTGTGTTGCAGTACCAATCGTCATTTTTTATGTTTTACTGCAGTACTAAAAAAATAAATGAAAATTAGTATACCATGTCAGAGTATTAATGGACTTGTTAGAACAGTTTATATCCATTACTTGTTGGAAGTCTCTTATAAATCAGACTCAGAAATTCAATGACTTATGTATACTTAGTGCTTATACAGATGAATGTAAAATTTGGAATGACATTTGTTTAGGCTGTCACTTCATTTTAAGAGTATTTACTCTTTTTTTTTTTTTTTTAAAGAAGCTATTGTTACTAACATAGTTTGTTGCTGCTTTTCAACTTTTGTGAATAAATGGCATTTTAAGAGATTTCTGTGGTGGGATTATTTAAATAGCTGAGGCCAGTTTTAAACTTTAAGACTATACTAAATTCCTTATTAGCAATACACCTCATGGTATTTCTACCTTCTCTTCATACTTGATGTTTTTGTGCTTTTTCATCCCCTCTCAAAAGGAGGACCTTAAAATTGGCTTCTGATACTGTTTCTTTTGTTTGTTTGGGTTTTTTTTTTTTGCAAGGATTCCTTCTAATTTATTAGTCAGGACATACATTTGCAGTCCCTTGCGTTTCTATTGTTCTTTGTTTTTCAACTTTCTGTTACTTGGATGCCTCCCATGTACAACACCTTTGCCCTTTTGATGGTCATGTTGCTTATATCCATCTCTAAAATGCTAATTTATGTGTATCACAGGGCTCTGCTTCTTCTACAAAGTAACAAGCTGATAACATATTCAGATATAATTAAACCTTTCATATGAATGTATCTATTGCTTTATGAGTTCAGAAAAATAGATGTTTGTGTTTTATTAACATTTTATCTGCTTATTTGGTTATAAATTGTACTCAAACAGGAGATTTCTGTGTTAGAAAAACCATCACATCTTAGTTATTTATATTTACCAAATGCTAGCTACTTGTCAGTTAATGTGATACCAAATATTTGATGAGTCAATGAGTAAGCAGAGATATACAATGATCATTTTCTGAACATAAAGAGTATCAGTATTTGCCATAGTAGTAATTTGACTTCTGACACCGTGGAGATGATAGCATATAAATATTGTTGCATTATTTTTCCAAATATTTTATAAAATGTATATACTTGAAGTGTTTTTGTCCCCTCATCTTTTATTTGCCTTTGCATTGTTTTTTTGTACAAATATATTTCAGTAGATTTGTTTATACTTATATATAAGCACAAGTACTGTTCTCTAGTCTTCCAGTTTCAGTGAACAATGAGGGAAGAAACAGTAAGAAGCATCAGATCAATACCTGGCTCTGAGACTGGTGTAACCAGCAGAACTTCAGGTTTTTTGATCATGGATCGGTTTACACAACACCAGGCCTGCTGGCGACAGGGCGGGGAAGGATTTTTGCACAAGAGTTGGCTGGGTTCATTGAAAAAGCTTTAAACTGGATTTAAAAGAACTTTAAACTGGATTTGAAAGGGGAAAGGGATAAAACCAGGCTTGCTAGATATAAACAGGGGGGGCAGCACATCAAAGTTTGTGAGACAGTGTGCTAGTGAGGGCCTTAGGTCTTCCATCCCACTGGAGGTAGGGGACAGAATGCCATGTGATAGTAAAGACGGAAGCAGTATTGATGGGCTAGGAATCATGGTAGCACCTGGGAATGATCAGGTAGGAATTAGGCCTTCTCCCTTGGGATCAACAGCCCAGCTGAAGTACATCTACACCAATGCATGCAGCATAGGGAACAAACAGGACCTGCTGCGAGCCAATGTAAAGCAAGAAAACTATGATATAGTTGTTATGATTGAATGTGATGGAATGATTCACAAAACTGGAGTGATGTTTTGGATGGCTATAAACTCTTCAGAAGGGATAGGCCAGGAAGGAGAGGCAGTGGAGTTGCCCTGTATGTTAGGGGGTGCTTTGATTTTCTTGAGCATAATGATGGTGATGATAGGGTTCAGTGTTCATGGGTAAGAATCAGGGAAGGCCGACAAGGCAGATGTCATGGTGGGCGTCTGTTACAGACAGCCCAACCAGGATTAAGAAGCAGATGAAACATTCTATGTTTAGGTGGAAGAAGTCTCACAATCACTACCACTTGTTCTTGCAGGGACTTTAATTTACCAGATGTCTACTGGAAATACAATACAGCAAAGAAGAAACAGTCCAGGAAGTTTCTGGAGTGTGTGTAAGATAATTTCCTGAGACAGCTGGTGAGAGAGCCAGCTAGGGATGGGTCCCTGCTAGACCTGTTGTTCATGAACAGAGGACTTGTGGGTGATGTGAAAGTTAGTGACCATCCTGGGCATAATGATCATTAAATGATAGAGTTCTCAGTTCTTGGGGAAATAAGAAGGGGGCTCAGTATCTGAAGGACAGACTTTGACCGGTTTAGGAAACTAGTTGACAGAGTCCCTTAGGAGTCAGTCCTGAAGGGCAAAGGGGTCCAGGAAGGATGGACATTCTTCAAGAGAGAAACCTTTAAGATGCAGGAGCAGGCCATCCTGGTGTGCCATAAGATGAGCCAGCAGGGAAGAAAACCATCCTGCATGAACAGAGAGCTTGGGCTGGAACTGAGGAAGAAAAGGAAATCCTGTGGCCTATGGAAGAAGGGACAAGCAATTCAGGAAGACTATAGAGCTTTCAGGAGGCTATGCAGGGAGAAAATTAGAAAGGCCAAAACCCAACTAGAATTTAATCTGGCTACTGTCATAAAATATTTCCATAAATACATTAACAACAAAGGGAGTAAGATCAGTTGTTCTCTGAATACCCATGCCCCTGAGCTGGAAGACAGGGAGCAGAATAAAGCCCCCATAATCCAAGACGAAATGGTCAGTGACCTACTATGCGACTTAGACTCACAAATCTATGGGGCCAGATGGGATCCACCCAAGGGTACTGAGCAAGCAGGTTGAAGTGGCCACCAAGGCACTTCTCATCATCTTTTAGTAGTCCTGGCTAACTGGGGAGCTCCCAGTTAACTGGAGGTTAGCAAATGTGACACCCATCTACAAGAAGGGCCAGAGGATAATCCAGCAAACCGCAGGGCTCTTAGTTTGACTTTGGTGCCAGAGAAGGTTATGAGACAGATTATCTTGAGTATCACCAAGTGGCACATACAGGACAAACAGACAATCCAGCACAGTCTGTGTGTTTATGTGAGGCAGGTCCTGCTTGACTAATCTGATCTTCTGTGACAAGGTAACCCACTTAGTGGATGAGGGAAAGGCTATAGATGTTGTCTCCCTGGACTTTAGTGAACCTTTTGACACTGTTTCCCACAGCATTCTTCTGGAGAAACTGGCTGCTCTTAGCTTGGATGAGCATATACTTTGCTTCATAAAAGATTGTGTGGATGGCTGGACCCATAGTTGTGGTACATGGAGTTAAATCCAGTTCGTGGCTGGTCACAAGTGGAGTTTCCTAGGGCTGAATGTTGGGCCTAGTTCTGTTTAATAGCTTTATCTGAAAAATCTGGATGAGGGGATCGAGTGCACCCTTAGATGACACCAAGTTAGACAGGTGTGATGATCTGCTTGAGGGTAGAAAGGCCCTACAGAGGGATCTAGACAGGCTGGATTGATGGGCTGAGGCCAAAAGTATGAGGTTCAACAAGGATCAGGTCCTGCACTTGAGTCAAAACAACCCCAGGCAATGCTACAGGTTTGGGGATGACTAGAAAGCTTCTCATCAGAAAAGCACCTGGTGGTTCTAGTTGGCAGCCCGTTGAATATGAGCCAGCAGTGTGCCCAGGTGGCCATGAAGGCCAGTAGCGTCCTGGCTTATGTCAGAAATAGTTGGCCATCAGGACAAGGGAAGTGATCGTGCCCCTTGTACATGGCACTGGTAATGCTACACCTGGAATACCATGTTCAGTTTTGGGCCCCTCACTACAAGAAGGAAACGGAGGTTCTGGAGCATGTCCAAAGAAAGGCAACATAGCTGGTGAAGGGTCTAGAGACAAATCTTGTATGGAATGGCTGAAGGAACTGCTGTTGTTTAGCCTGGAGTAGAGGAGGCTGAGGGGAGATCTTTTTGCTGTCTACAACTACCTGAAAGGAGGTTGTAGAAAGTTGGGGGGGTCAGTATGTTCTCCCAAGTATCAAGCAATAAGACAGGAAGAAATAGCCTCAAGTTGTACCTCAGAATGTTTAGAATGGATATTAGGAAAAATTTCTTCACTGCCCTGGGAAGTGGTGGAGTCACCATTCCTAGATGTATTTAAAAGACCTGTAGATGTGACACATAAGGGTATGATTTAGTGGTGACCTGCCAGTGCTGGGTTAACGAGTTGAATGAATGATCTTAATGCTCTCATACAACCAAAAAGATTTTATGATTGTTTGATGAGGTCCTAACCATTTGAAAAGATTTAGACTTGGAAAGGACATTTTGGGAAAATATGTGAAACCATTTGTCCATCTTATGGTTCTTATGGAGTCACTAGAACTTCTCTACTTTGTAGTTCTAAATGGTGCATCTGCATTTCCTAAGTCATGTAAGGCATACTCTAATCTGATAAATAACTTAGTTATAAATCCGCAGTAATTACAGAGTAGCAAAAAAAAAAAATCTCTATTGTTAGTTTGCTTTTATGAAAAAAAAAAAAAAATTCAAATCTGGTTCCATTTACTTTGAAGCCATATTGAACAAACTGAGAACACACGGGTAAGCTTAATTAATGCTCTGTGTCATAAAGTAAGACAAACTTCTACAGTATGTAGAACCTTGACAGTCATCATTGTAATTAGATATCTTACACAGTATTTTTTTAAAAGTCCTATTAAAAACGCAATGAATGCACCTCACTGAGGTACACTGCTATTATCTTAATTCATTGCTAAATAAGATTTCACAGTAATATATCATCTGAACAGTTTCCAGGTAATGGTGTGTGTATTCCTCTATGTGTGTGTTCATGAATTGGTAAAAGAGAATTATTCCAGTAAATATGATTCTGAAAAGAATGAAGTCTCCTTGCATCCTTGATTTCAGTGCGAAGAGAACTTTTTCACCTGATGGGAGACACTGAGCACCTTACCAAAATAAGGCATCATATGTAACACTACAGAAAGAAGATTGTACTCTGTATTGGAGGAATCACATATTTTGTTTGCTGCATAAGTTAAACCTAAAGATTTCTCATATCTCTAGGGTAAAATTCTGGGTTAGATGTTGGAGTTGGTTCCAGACCAACTCTATGTAATTGCGCTTTCTACATTTTTCCTATTGGAGACAACATTGCCTGGTGCAGTCTTTATTGTTTCTTCAGGTTGTTCTGCAACAGCTGAAGGTGGAAGCTTTCCATTCAATTCCTGCTTAAACTGTAGGGAAGAAGAGAAACAATTATTTCATATAGTTGCTCTGTAATATTTTTTGTATTTAAAAAAAGTGTTCAGAAGGTCCAGATATTAATTAGTGATTACTCCAGGTCCTGAGATAATATTTAATATATTATATACTTCGATAGTTCAAATGGTATAAAATAATTACTACTGTGTCATATTTCATATGCCTTTTTGGGCAGCTAAATTAGGATAAAACTCAAGTAAATAATTCAATGACAGATCTGCTATCTTTTCTATTATTTACAACTATTACTTGCACATTATGAGTGTGCTAGGAGTGTGTGTCCTGGGAAATTCTTCACAACTTGCAATAAATAAATTGGCTAATGTTAAAATTTACATTTTCTACCATGAAATGTGGGGGGAAACTTCAAAAAAAGTCACAAATTTTAACTTTCAGAAGTGATGTTTAAACAAAGGTTGCTTTGAACATTCCTTGGTTATGAATTAATGCAGCTAATCATTATCTGAGCTGGAGGGTAGCTTAGTCCATCACAAAGATCTTTTAACAGGTAAACTTTTTCCTCACAAATTATTACACTCAACGAAGTGTACCTATGGTAGCAGAAAGTTAACTCTTTTTATCTTTTTTTTTTGTAAGGCTGACTTAAATGAAAAACAAGAAAACCCACTGAGAATACTCTGAGGAGCTACTAAGACTGAATCTGACAGAAGTCTGGAAAATATCAAGATCCTTATTAGAATTTAAAATCTTTTCTTATCCCATTTTCCTGTTTTCAAAGCTTCCTTTAATATTAAGTATTAAAAAATATAGAATAATCGAATCATTTAGGTTGGAGAAAACTCTTAAGATCATCAAGTCCGGCCATTAAGACATCCATGTGGTAAGATATATGTCTGTATACGTACTTTAAGATAACAAAAGTCCTAATGAAGATATCAGAGTAAACCATGCATAAAGATAATCACTTACACAAACCATTGTGAGACAGGGTCCTAGTATAACAAATATGAACACAGAAGTAAAAACAAAAGAAAAATTAAATTCATGGACAACGTATGAACTTCTGTATATTATAACTTCTGAGTTGAAACAACTGAACACAAGTTCAAGGAACTGAATGCTAGCAAATCTAATGCATTTATTACAAAATTCACAATATACTTTGAGAAAAATTTGCTCCATAAACCATAATCAGAGTAGATTACCAATGCTTTTAAAGCTACGGAGGTCATTGGCAGTAGATTCAAGATCTGCCTGATATAAATATTTCAAAGTACAAAAATTATAATCAGGTATATCATCTGGAAAATAAATAATTTTAAAGGCATTTCATGTTTGCCTTACTTTCATATTATCAAGTGTTTCGCAGTAATTTTTTTTTTTTATTTTCCTTTGTGTTTGTATTAACAGGTGTATATTTGAAGAAAATGTAGTGTTTAAAGTTCATAGGAAACTTATATCAGCAAGTTTATGTGTAGCTGAATATAAGCCCCAGAATAATTTGTATGGCTTAAATAAGAGATCATTTTGATAGTATTCCGAATCAAAATAAAAATACATTGGATCACACAGCCTGATACAAAATTTGGCTAAGGACTAATGATAAGAGACCTATGGAATCTGAAAGTCCTACTGTATGACTTTGTACACATCAGCTTTCTATAGGCAGAATTGTGAGGACAAGAAGCTTGTGCTTGTTTTATCATGAGTGAAGTCAACCAAATTTTTCACAGCACACAGATGTTTGTAAAAGGAAGCACACTAGCATAGTAATGTGAAATCCTTGCCAAATGTAATGCAAATGACTTTTTATTTTTATAAAACAATTATTGAAAATAAAGAAAATAGCTAGGAGGAGATGCCTTAAAAATATAAAATGAATAGTTATTATTCTTATGCTATTCCAGGTATTAATTTACATTACTGCACTACCTGAAGACAATAATTTCTTCTGTACAGCTTTGTTGTCCACAGCTCCATTTAAACAGATTCCTTAAGCATTCATTGCCTCCCATTATGCTCAATTCTGAGAATGCTTTTTCTTATGAATGGTTTTTTGGATATGAAAATAAAACTAATATTTGAAATTATTTTTAAAGTGATATTTGTGTTCATGCATGCGCATGCATGAACACAAATATAAGTGATTAGTGTCTGTAACTGCGTTCCTCCTATTTGTCTGAATTTTTTATATAACCAATAGAGAAACAAGAATTCTTCATCCTCAGATCAATGCCTGAAAACGTTTGGACAAGCTTTTCTGGATCCTTCTCTTTCTCACCATTTATTGTTGTGACCTAATCCTACTTCTGAGTAAATGTCTACCTTTAGATGATAGCTTAGATTTAGATCAGTTGAACATGCTTTGAATCTACACCTTGAGCCGGAACTAGCAGGGAAAGAGAGGGAATAAATCTTGATTGAAAGGTGCAAGGAGCAATTTTTTTTGGTGAAAATCATTTGCAATGACATTTGTTCCAAAGGACAAAGTGAATTAAATGGATCTTTCTGTGCAATTCTGATAGTCAAACTGAGAACTGTATAAAATGCACTATAATCCTTCAGTTTGATTTTGCTAATGTATCATTAAAATAATCTCTTAGAGGAAAAAATTGGTTCTAAAAGAAAAATTTAATGGTATGTCCTCAGAGGAAGGAATACATTTTTCAAGTATTTGAAAACTTCTCTCAAATTTAGGCAAAATATGGACAGACACATACATAAAAATTTACATATTAATGTAATAATTTGACATTGTGGGATACAGGCTTTTTTAATCTCACTAGATATCTGCACTTTATTTACTCTCACATATTTAATTTCATTCTGCCATTTTAATTTTTCTTTATAGCATGCTTTATGTACTTTTTCACCCTTCTATTTCCTACTTCCTTTGAATCAATTATCCTTTCTCGCCTAGTTCTGCTGGTCTTTCTTCCCTAGCCTTTCTCTTCAACCCAGTGCTTTCTGTTTTCTCATGCATGGCTGTCTCTTTCCCATTTTTTTCTTCTTCAGATAAAGACAACTAAAAGACTAGAATTTGTTGACAGACTATCAAACCTTCTTTTAATGCAAGACTCTTGAATCATGATCAGTCAATTGATCTGAATCTATAAAAATACAGTTTTGCATTCAGTGGAAATATGGCTTCAGCTGTTTAAAACATCTCTTATCCTTATTTTCTATTTCAGCTACTTTACGTCCTCCTTATTGTGCTCTGCTGTGCCGTGTTAAACATTAGATCAGGGCATTGTTTAAAAACTAAGGAAAGAAAGGAAAAAATGTTGATTTTTCAGGTGAATCAATTTATCAGTTGACTTTCTTGCTCAACCATACAGATACATCTCCCTTTGGAACAACAAAGGAGGATAAAGAATCTTTGAAAATTCCCATTTTTTCCTAATCTAAAGGAATACATACTCATCTTTTGTTAAGTTTTGAATTTTCACTCTATTTTCACTTTTTGGAAAACTTTTTGAGATGGAAAGAATAAGCAAGGACTTTTCTTGATAAAATTCAGAATGTCTAATCCACTATTTGACAGGCAGTATATGAAATTTCTTTTTTTTTCTGCTTGACTGTGAAATTATTTCATAAATTAGTACTATACTCAAATAAGCTGTTATTAAATCTTTATTACAATTTACCTCTTAAATCATGCACTGTCATAAACTTCAGAAAGATCAAGTTTTATAATTAAAAAGAAATCAGAAATAAAATGTCACTCTGTCATATTAATTTCTGACACCTGTTAAAAACCCCACAATTTTAAAATAGTCATATGATGTGTAAAAGCAAATTTTTAATATCTAAAAGACATTTTAAGTTCCTTAAAATATCATGTTTTAAAGACAAATATTTTACTGGAGCTTTCTTTGAGACTTACAAGTATGAAGGATTGACAACAAAGAAATATCCTTTGTAATTCTCTATCTTTTTGCAAATAAGTAAAATTAATTGAAACATTTAGCTAGTACTCAGTATCAGATAATGTCATGAGTATTTTAATTTACTGCATTGTACAGTACCTCAGCTATTGTTTAAAGCAAATAATCTCATTTTCCAGTATTTTGCACACTGGTATGTCCCATGGAATCACCTTTTCCTTGTCTCATGTCACTAGAGCCCCTGCCCCATTCAGCAGCAGGCTCACATTTTCCTGATCTACCTTATGCTTCTACAAGCCCTTCTTCTGCTCGTATTTCTGTCCCACTTGAGTGTTTTCATTATCACTCGCAAATTTATGATCCATCAGAAAAAGTAAAATTGTATGAGAGTAAAGTTTTTGCTTTTTTTTTCTTGTGTTTCTGTCTGTAGTGAAACTAACAGGAAAAAATTTGACTTTCACCTTTTACTTGCTGATCCTAAATATTTTGATATCTCAATGGTGTGAAGTCACAGAGAAAGAGGATTCTGTTTCAGAGTCCTTCATCTATTTTTTCATCTGAAAGAACAGGTAAGATAGTTCTAGTAGTTGACTAAAGTTTGCCATACTCAAACTGATCAGTTTAGTTTCCAGTCAGTCCTGGAAAACATTGCCACATTATCTAAGTAAACTGTAAATGACCAGAAGTAATTACATGATACAGTTTTTATTAGTTCTAGTGCAAGTATTTTGTATCTGTATTTTCAAATTTCCTCACATGAAAGCCTTAAGAAGTTTTAAAAAGGGTAAACTAGAGTTATTTTCTTACTGTTTCTGAAAAATGGGCATAACATCTTTTTTCTTGCCATTGAGAAAGTCTACCATGACCCCTTAAAGATGATAAAGAGTAGAGTAGTAATGAAATTGTTCAGTTCCCTTGATACCCTTGTTATGCATTCCCACAGACCTGTGCCTATCAGTTGTCTTGAGTAATGCCTGAATTCACGTTCCTATAGCAGGAATAGTATTGTAATCCTTCCGATTTAGCCAATAGGTAACACAAACCTGAAATACTTGAGAACAAATGTTGCCACTAAATGTTGCTGTTCACTTAATCTTTAATTAACATTGCCAGATCTTTTCTTCTTTGAATGCCATTCTTTACTTCAGTCCCAAGTACAAATGTGGACATTATGGTAATGTGAAAAGTGTCTTAAGCCTTTACAGTGTCTGCAGTTTTAAACAATGCAAAAGAAGTAATCATTTGTGGTTTGTATTTTATGGTGTGGTTTCTTTTTGGCCTAAGGCTTGGCTTCCTCCAGGCTCAATATTATATTGAAAATAAGATTTAATCAGCAGCATCATTTTTAAATGTTCCTCTGTGAAAGGTTATTTTACTGAATTTTGCTGCCTTATTCACTTGACAAGCAAGTGAAATGAAGAATATTTCTTAAAATAAGGGATAGGTAATACTTTTCAGGGATGACTCAAAGAAAGTGCAAATTGATTGCTTATAATAAACAACAGATATTTTAAATCCTCCTAGGCAACTATGTCTATCTTCTCTAGCTCTACGTATTTCTGCTTCTCCTAGGCACAGCTGTTCTCTTTCTCACATCCATTAGTTTTGGCTGGTTTTTTTCCTGTCTATTCCCTAACTCCTACCATTCTTTCTTTCTTTCAGTTACAGGTACAATTCTACAGTCTTACACATATCTTTAGCATTGTTCCCTATCTCTCAGCAGATAAACAGACTGTGTAATAGATGAGGAATCTCCCTTGCATAGAAAGAATCACTGTTGCCGATCACAATGACAGGAGAGGAGACAAGAGTTTGGATTAGAAATTGTTACTTGCATCATCTTTCCTTCCCTCATTGCAGTGACAATAGAAGTAAGAGTATTTAGAAAATCAGTTTTCCTGGTGTGACTGTCAAAGCATTTACCGTCACATAGAAAATGCAGGGATGCTTAGAACAGTGAAATCATGGTGGTTTCCTATTTGAGAATACATAATCTTGGCTATGCCATAGTAATCGTTTATTTTAAAGCCAGCAATTTAGACAATAGGTACAGAGGACCTTGCCTTCCTTTGAAATTGTCATTAAGATTTATGGGGAGGTACCCAAGGAGATCCCTTCTAAGACAATTTGGATATATTTAGAGAAAACACAGCCTTTAGACATTCTGCAGTGTTAAGGTGACAGAGTTGGTTTTTGAGACAGTGTTGGAATACGTGGTAATACCAGCACAAATAAAATGTAATATTCTTGCAATTCAGTATGTGCGAGCACAGGTTTAAAGGTCAGCTTCATTCATATATAGAATTGAGTTCTGTATACATTTATATACTCATTTTAAAGCAACCTTAATGACGTCAAACCTCAGACACATATTTACCTTCACAATTAAGTGAATCATAAAATAAATATTATTTATTTTCCTAATATATCAGATATTATTTCAGATGTGTCTCATGCATCAGTTTTCAAATGTAATCAGTACTGATTTCAACCCAACAGCTCACATCTAGCTATAATCATTTCTCCTAACTGTGGGCACTGATGTTGTGTTTATGTTCATGGTGAAACTCTTAAGACATTATAACTGTAATAAAAAGTGTGGCTGATAAAACTCCTGTTTCAAAAGCAACATTTTGAATAAGAAATATAGTTTGACAGTACTATCATCTCCTTCGGGTAGCTCTTTAATCTACCTAAATCAGTCCTCTAGATTTAATACATTTTTTACCTAAGCACATCAAACTGTAAGTCTACTTTAAAAGCTTCTTCAAGATACAATTTTCAATTTAGTCAACTTTAAGAAAACATCTTCCTTTATTTAGAATACTCCTTTTCCTTCTTGATATTCCTTCTCTCTTCTACATGAAAACAAGCATAATAGATTAAGACAAGATCTGCTGACTCAAGGATTCAGTCTTATAAGGAAAGGAAATTATGAAGCTTTGGTGTTAAAAAAAAAAAAGGAAATTCAAAGTTTCCCATCAGAGATCTCTGAATACTATTACAATATATGGGGGTGGCAAAGATGCTTTAGAGGATAGCAGGAATCTGAAAGGACCTCTAAGCAGCTGCTATCCATCTTATCCTTCAAAGCCTCTTGGCTAGAGTTTCACTATTAAATACTGCAATCACCTCTAGGGAAGAGGCGGTTTCCCATTCTTAGACAATATTTTTCCTTTCGCTATAATTGGCCATTCTTGTCAGCAGCAATGAATTGAACATGTGTGTAATGCTCACTTTGAAGTGGTCTTAGCTTTTACTCCATTTTTTTTCTATTATCTTCACAATATGAGTCAAAAATATTTGTGTTAGCTAGCTGATAAACAGGAATCTGCTGAACGAACATATCTGCTATCATCTTCATTTCTTTGCTTAGTAAATACTTGGACAAATGTTGAAAATAATTTTAAAAAAGACCTTAAGATTTTTTATGTATTAGGTAAGTAATAATTTCAATCATCTTACTAACTTTATTGATGATTGCAATAAAAGCTTTAGAGATGTAAAAAGATCCTTAGCTCACTAAAATATATGTACTACCAAGGATGTAGGAGTCCCAACTAACAAATTAGCTTATTCAACGAAAATGAGTTAAATAATAAGAATATGCATTGTGTTTTTATGCACTTTAGGAATTAAAACTTGCTCTATGTGCTTTTCTGAGCTTTGAAGACTGAATTTTGGTAATGGTAAATGATATCACCAATAAGGAATCTGAGGGATCTTTATAATAAATATCATGATAGTTTTATCAGTGCATACTGGAATGCCAAACTGTGTGAAACCAAGTCGTAGATTATCTGTTTACTGCCATATGGAAATAAACTTGAAAACAAATGGCTAGGCACTTCTAATAACTTCTGAACAAAATATGTTTCTATGTAAGCCAAAAAATTACAATAAAATTTTTAAATTTGAAAACTTTCCACCAAAAACTTTGTAGTGCTTTCCCTTGTGAAGACTCAGTTTAATTGACAAGGAAGAAGAGATAACATGCACAACAAAACCAAGCATATTTAGGGACCAGACTATAAAATGTCTGCTTTTGGTACTTTCATTTAATCTCAAGTTAATTATTTTCATACTTTTCATCAGCAACCATATTATTTCCTATTTATTAAGGCAAGAACATCCAGTGAGATGAAGAAAATTTGTTTGAAGGAAAAGCACAGGACTGGAACACAAATGTTTGGACTTCTATTTTAAAATACACCCAAGATATGCTTTTTTGGGACCAAATGCAAATAGGATGTACACATGTAAACACAGAAAATTTTTTTTTGGTTGATCCAAACAGTCTCTGTGGGAACATACTGACTTGTCAAATGATAAAACATTCTATTGCACATTATTCTAACCTTCTATGTCCCTATTGTTAGTAAGTTGGAAAAGAAATGATCGTTTTTTAAAGTCTTTGGCGTCTTTTTATTTACTGCTAAATTTAGGGGTTTACTGTAAAAATGTATCCTATCACTGTGTTCTAATGCACATGGAGTACAAAAGCCAGTAAAGATATTTATGCCATATCTGCGATAGAAATAAGTGTATGTAGATTTATTTCAATGTTGATTAAGAAATTATTCTATTATATACTAAGTATCTTAATACAATCAATTGCTAAAAATCCAGAAGAATAAATAGAGAAGGGCATTTTTCTAATTTTATTGTAATGACCATGAAATAAATGGTGGTTAAGAGCAGCTTTTGTTCTTTAGATATTTCTCCCATATTTCTGCCACTTTCACTGTGTACAGTTGAATTTAGGTCTGTAAAATGTGTTAGTTTACAGACTATGCTGTTAGGCTGTAAATTTATTTGTATGTGGATGTATTAATTGCCTGTGTTTGTAGAATACTATTCTTGTAGTACACAGCGCTTATAAAAAAAAATCTTGGTTAAAATTTAAAAGCATACATAGAGAATGTATTCCACTCACAAATACAGATTAATTCAGATGCTGTGCATGCTATAATCCACACTGTCATTCAGGATTATAGGGGCCAATAGACCAACTATGTCCTGAGGGTATGAACTGGGACGGATCAATCAATTTACAGAGCTTTGGAAAAGGTTGAACAGCTGGTGCTGAAATTCTTTGTTGAAGAAATGACCAACTCACTAGAGATTATAGATTTAAGACAAGATTGATGGTTCAACCTTGCAAATAAAATCCTCTTCAAATGTGTTCTGACTGATTATAAAGCTAATTTAAAGGCATCACTCCACAGTACATTCTTAGAACAAGGCAGTCATTAAAGTGGTGTTAAACAAGTTCTCTCTGAGGCCTGGTGCTAGCAGCAAATGCATTAGTGTTTTCATTTGCAGATTATTTTAAAAGGTCTCTGTTGACCAGTTTCTTTTTATTTAAAAATTCGTTAGGGAGAACTTAGATTATCAATAATTACTTTCACATATTTAGCACAATAGAGGGTAAGGTTTTGCCTTTTTGGCACTTAGCAAAAGCTATATTCTATCTCAGAAAGTTTCTAAAGAGTTCACGAGAAAGGTTTGATTATGTAATAAAACCAGTTCTTTCACAGAAGAGGATGTGATTTTCAGTTCAACTGAACTTGGTATACAGCTGAAATGGGATTTGAAATAAATAGAAATATCAGGAGAGCAAGCCTGAGAGAGTGGAGATAGTAAATGAGGATGGGACAAGAAAATTTCACTAAAGTAGAGAAACGATGGAATCTGAAACAATGGGGTAGAACACAAAGCTGGAGAGGTTTTTAAGGAGTAAGAAAAGGAGACCATTTTGGACAAACTGTAGATAAGAACATCAGGAGAAAGGGAAGGATTTCTAAAAAAGGAAGAGAAACATGATGTATGACAAGCCAGAAAAAGCCAGAAATATAGTCCTCAAAAAATATGCAGAATTTTAAACAAAATAAAGGATGACCCTTTATCCTCTGGACCGGGCGTCTTGTGAGCTACTAGACATGCAAGTACCTATACAGGCTTTTATAGTCAGTATGTGTGTGTATGTGTATGGTCATGTGTTTGTAAGCAAAATTGTCTCAAATTCTATCAGTGCTAGAGTATTGTATAATTTCTTTTGCATTAACAGAAAGTTGCATTTATCAGCTTGTTTATCATCTCTTTCTCTCTATTGTTTTATCTTAGTCTATGACTATTGGTGTGGAAATAGTGTTTATAAATAGTTGGGCTGGGTGAACATTCTTCATAGTCAAAAGGAGGTTGAGGGAATTAAAAAAAGAAATCTATAAAGAAGATTGAAGATTACAGATGATTGGAAATAATCCCTGTGAGATTAGTACGTATTTGAAATACTGAATCGTAAAAATCTTAAATCTTTGCAAAGCGAGGTTGATGGTAGTAATGCTTTGACATATGTAAGGGTAAAACTTAAAAAATATATTTTCTGCAGAATATTTTAAAATTAATCATTTCCATTTCTCTCAAATTGAAACTCCGTGAACAGCAGACTATTCTGTAAAACAAAACCAAAAACAAAACCAAAGAAGTTTGAGTTATAACTAGGCCTACAGAAGATGTGGGAGGTAGGATATGGAGCCTGAAAGTTTAGATTCCATGGTCATCTTAAGTGAGAGAATGAGAAAGATTTTTAAAGAACAGTCTTTAAAGCCTTAAAGTGCTTAAAGAAGGTGATGTCTTGTTGCTAAAAAAACTCCCAAAACATCATGGAAGGGAAAAAACCCACAACCTATCTGAAAGGTGGCAGAGCAGGGAAAGTGAAAAGAGATCCTTGAAAATTTGTGTTTAAGGGATATGGCAACTTTAAGTAAACCAGTGATTCTGCTTTATTTCACGTTCTTGGTATGTGGATGCCACATAAATCTCTGGTTTATTTTTATCTCAATAATTTTTAAGGTATCTAGATAGGTTTCTTTAGTTCATCATTGTCAGTTCTTGTAGCCTATACTATATATTGTAGCATTTCGTCATATATTAATCAAGTGGTATGAGTGGCATCTGAGTTTATTTCAGAACCTGAAGACTTGAAAAGGTCTTTTGCTGCAGTTTTTATTTGAACTTATTCTCTCTACGTATTATTAACCCAGTTCCCATATTCTTGCTTCAGAATATATGTTCCCATCTTTCAGCATATTTTGCACTCTCCACTCTATATTCTTTAAAGTAGTTACATCTGATAAATGATAAATTGACAGTTATGAACTCTAAAAATAAGCTATATTTAGAGTGGATAAAGAAAACTTCAAACCTGCACTAACTACATTGATATTGAAGGAAATTCAGGATTACTTATCTCAGATAGCATCTACTGCACTGCGAATCTACACAGAAATGGTAATTTTTATCAAGAGTATAGCAAAAATCACAGAACTGTTTCTCACTGGCAACTTGCTTGCTGCAATCATTAGCCACAAACACATGCAAATAGCTGGGGAGTTATCTGGAGAGATAGCAGAGTTTGTATTACTCTTGAACATTAAAACAACCTTATTAAGTAACAGTTTTGTTCTTTTTATTTATTATTTTTTTTATCTGAAAAGAACAGGGGTATATTTATACACTTATTCCCTCTCTAAGGTTAGTTTCCTGAGGAATCAGATCATATCAAACTCAAAAAGTAGAGTACTTCATCTGGCTTATCAGCACAAAGATATTTCTAATGAATGAACCATCAAAACCCATGACTGTTATATGAAGTTATTCTCAATCCAATATACTGCATTCATCACAAAAAAGGGACTTACAGTAATGAGATGGGTGAAACCAAGCAGCTAAACACCTAAAAAAAATTGTTACAGAGAAAACTTTTATTTTATTTCAAACTAGTTTTAGAATGTGTAGTTATTTTCTGTTTTCTGTGTGATTTCAAGAATTAAAACAATTGAAATTTATCATATCAGTAATTTTCATTCCATTATATGCACAGTTTTCTTTCCTATCCTACACAGGATAAGAGCTCAGTCATAGAGGACTTCAGAGTGCTGATGCTCAGCATTCCGTCAAAGACCAATTTGTGTGAATGTTAGACAGTGATGAAGGATACTGCAAGGATGAGACTATGTTTAGGCATATGCTTAAGACAATTCTTCAATTTGGTATATAAACTGCAACACCAGATACAGCCTTTTAATATAATCCTTTGTACTGTCCAAGAAAGGGGCATCTGTTGTCCGTGAAGTATTAAGAGACATATGTTGTTACTGATGTGTGTTTCAAAAATAAGACTAATTTCTGCTCAACAGAGCCACAGAAACTCAATTTCACTAATCAAATCAGACTCTGCTGAAATAATACCTGACCTTATGACTTTGTTAAAATACTCATCTTCTTGGAATCAGCTTAGAGATCCATGATGCTGCTTCATAGTGCCACAAAAGAAATATTCTGAATTATTTCCCTTTTTTTAGAAAATTATATTATAGTGTTCAAATTAAACTGTATCTTAACTGAAGGTATACATAAAAGAAATGAAAACATAGAATAACTTGGAAATGAAAACATAGAATAACTTGGAAAAGAAAGATATAGGCTGTTCTAATTTCTACCAATGCAAATTTTAATTCTCTAGAAGGCTGCTTTGTATGTTCATTTTAGGGAAATTCCTTTTTTTTTCTGTAGAATATCTAATGAAATACTGGTTTCACCCTTCTTTTCCACAAATATAACTAACAGAATCACAGAATTATTGAGGCTGGAAAAGACCTCTGAGATCATTGAGTCCAGCCTATGACCCAACATGATGACATCAGCTAAATCATGCCACTAAGTGCAGCATCCAATCTTTTCTTAAACACCTCCAGGGACAGTGACTCTACCACCTCCCTGGGCAGCCTATTCCAGTGTTCTATCACCCTTTCTGTGACGAATTGCTTCCTAAGATCCAACCTAAACCTCCCGTGGTGCAGCTTCAGGCCATGCCCTCTCGTCCTGTCACGAGTTGCCTGGGAGAGGAGCCCGACCCCCACCTGGTTACTTTATAACCTATCTCGGGTTGTAGAGTTTGATTCCGCACATCGCTACCCGTCAGGTAATTGTAGAGAGTCATGAGGTTCCCGCTGAGTCTCTCTTCTCTGGGCTGAACAAACCTAGCTCCCTCAGCTTCTCTTCATAAGATGTTCCCTCCAGTCCCTTCACCAGCCTCATCACTCTCCTCTGGACCCGCTCTAGCATCTCAATATCCTTATTGAAGTGAGGGGCCCAGAACTGTACACGTACTTGAGGTGAGGCCTCACCATGCCGAGTATAGGGGCCAAATTACATCCCTAGTCCTGCTAGTCCCACTATTCCTGATACAGGCCAAGATGCCGTTGGCCTTCTGTGCCACCTAAGCACATTTCTAGCTCATGTTCAGCTGGCTGTCAACCAGCACTCCCAGGTCCCTCTCTGCCGGGCCACTCTCCAGTTGCTCATCACCCAGTCTTCCCCTTGTCTACCAGATGGGTCACTCAGTCATGGAAGGAAATAAGACTAGTTAGGCAGGACCTTCCTTTCCTAAGCCCATGTTGGCTGGGCCTGATCCTCTGGTTGTCCTGTATGTGCCGATTGATGGCACTCAGGATGATCTGTTCCATAACTTTACCAGGCACCGAGGTCAGGCTGACAGGCCTATAGTTTCCTGGATCCTCCTTTTGTCCCTTCTTGTGGATGGGCATCACACTGACCAACCTCCAGTCATCTGGGACCTCCCCAGTTAGCCAGGACCAGTGATAAATAACGGAAAGCAGTTTAGCCAGCTCTTGTGCCTGCTCCCTAAGCACCCTAGGATGAATCCCATCTGGACCCATTGACTTGTTAGGGTCTAAGTAGCACAGCAGGTCCCTAACTACTTCCTCCTGGATTACAGGAGGGATGTTTTGCTCCCCATCCCTATCTACCAACTCAGGAGCCCAGTTGTTCTGAGGATAGTCAATCTTTTCATTAAAGACTGAGGCAAAGAAGGTGTTGAGTACCTCAGCCTTTTCCTTGTCTTCTATGTTCCCCCTTTTGTCCAATAAGGGTTGAAGATTTTCTCTGGCCATCCTTCTGTTATTAATGTATTTATAAAAGCACTTATTATCCTTAACAGATTTGGCCAGATTAAGTTCTAACAGAGCTTTTGCATCTCTAATTCTCTTTCTACAAGACTTTATAGTATCCTTAAATGATTCCTGGTTCACCTGTCCCTCTTTCCAAAGTTGATACTCTTTCTTTTTTTTTTCCCCCAAGTTCCTGCAAAATCTCCTTGTTCAACCAGGCCGGTCTTCTTCCCCGCCAGCTCATTTTTTGGCACATGGGGATAGCCCGCTCCTGAGCCTTCATAATTTCATCCTTAAAGTAATCCCAGCCTTCCCAGGGCCCTTTGCTTTTGAGGGCTGTTTCCCAAGGGAATCTCCAAATTAGTGTCCTGAATAGACCAAAGTCAGCCCATTTTAAACCCCACCTTTAGTAAGCTTCTGTGATCCAACAGTGAATGGCTTACAAATATAGTGTCAAACCTAGCTCTGGGACTCTACTTAAAATGCAGACATGGGCATAGAATGACATTTTAAGTAGCTACAATAGAAGTGGATATATTTACTTCCTCTGAATCCGTTTCAAGTCATATGCAGTCTAATTAAACATTCATCATGCAAGCTGTTTTTAAATGATTTACAATTTGACCTGGCAAGCTCTGTTGTGACTTATCCATATTGTTAAATTACTTTTCAGTCCTCTTGTTGTTAATAAAATTATAATAATAATAATAGTAGTAGTAAAAATAATATTCAGAAGAATGTATAG